>JAQIWH010000124.1:0-71883 GCA_034695005.1 Cryptops parisi
ATTTCTTACCTTAACAAGTTTAACTAGGCATAAATTTGGTCTTGAATAGAAGTGAATTACAGAAGCCCTCCGATGTAATTTGACACTCAATATGCTAACAAAAACATGCAATGCTTTGCAAACATGAAAAAACAAGTCAGGGGAATTCCGTGTTCACTAATTTCAATATCTATATTGCAACTTGCAAAATGGATTAGTTCAACACTACTTGGCGAGTAGTTTGAAATTAAAAATCTTGCATAAATGAAAAATTTCATGACCAGTAGAAAAATTCCCTGACTTTCCCTGACTTTTTCAAGGTTTACCCTAAATTCCCTGACTTTCCAGGTTTTTCCAGGTCGTGGGAACCCTCGATTACGCAATTGAGTAATTTATATAAAAGATAAGTATTGTATTACCTTTAACTTTTTACTGGAACCAGTTTTAGAACCAACTTCATCCTCATCGTTGGACATAATCTGCAATAAACAAAACAAAACAATCAAGCCATCAATTAAAATACTATCAACATAGTATATTATAGCATAATACAAGTGAATAAAAATTATTTTTCCATTCTCTAATTTTTAAGTGGTCTTTACATGAAATTGATACCTTGTCAAATTATTCAGACAGTATCAGGTTTTACAAGTTGTCAACATTTAAAACTTAAGTTGCAAGTAAAAACCACTTGAAAATTAAATTATAGCAACAAATAGTTTTTGTTCACTTGATTCTCTGTATTGATCGATCATTGCTACAGTATAAATAAATTATTCACCTTTTCTGAAAGTTAAAATTCAATCCCCTACTATGATAGCATGTACGACATACATATAACCAAAGTCAGGAGAACTTGCAACTATAATCGATCACTGCATTGAAAAAAAACAAAACGGTGTTTTCAGAAGCAACCAACACGGCGTTGCTGGTTGGTTGCTTGGTAAGCCAAATCGTCGCATGCGATCAAAATACCAGACATAAGTCAGATATTTTGGGACCACCCATTTTTACTTAAGACTCACCATGGTAAGGAATACCCCCCTTGCGATCAAACGAGGCGATTAGAACTGTTAGTTTTTTTTCACCCCTCCATGCAATGGTTCACATGGTTTGCACTACCACTTATAAAGAGTTTAACATCTAATCATCTATGATAAGTATCAATTCGCATTTTATTATCAACTTAATCTAATTTAATAATAAAAACCCTCCAAACAGCTACGGTTGGGTTAAATTTCTAACCATAAACTAGTCATAATAACATATACTCAAAACACAACATATATTCATAACATAACGTAGTCATGACATATATTCATCACATAACCTAGTCATAATAAATTATTACAAAACAACAAAAATATACAAGTGGAAATACAATATTTTAAAATATTCATAAATATTTTAAATATATTAGAAAAAAAAATATACTTGAAATATTTTAATCTGACTCAAATTGATTAAATGAATAACATTAAGTGTTAAAATCCAGCAGGATTCATACAATGGTCCATTTGTTAGGTTAGACGACTTTCCAGTTGTTAAGCCACATATTCTATTGATAGTTTACACAGGTAATGCAGATACCTGGCCATGTGGAACTTGCCAACTGTTTGTATACCTTTGAGTTGCAAGCGCTCCGTAACTCGGTATGTTCGTGATATAACTGAATGAAATAATTCCAAAAAAGTATTTCACATCATTATTTTTCTTTTCCGCTATCAGAACAAGCCAAAATTGGATACAAACGTTCTTTACCTGTCTGATGATTTCGTCAATGGTATCTTGTTTTAACTGACTGGACACTGCATCTTTCCGTAGCCGAGCTGCAACAACTCCTAAGTAGTCAAGAGAAGCCACCCGAAGTGACATCTCAATTGATTTATTGCTGAAATTTTGCACCTATAAAATGGAAAAACAAACAAACAATGATGTACTGGCAAAAAATTACATAAAAGAACAAAATGAAACACTTGATTTATACTTATGTCTCCATTTCATACACCATATTTATATTTTGCATGAAATCTATCACTAAAGAATAATTTTGTAACTTTGTAACTTTTGTAACAAGAATAATTGTAATTTTGAAACTTTTTTGTTCTTATTGTGGTAAGTTTAAGAAACATTTTAACTCAAAATTCGAATTTTGCAACACCCCTTTCACATAGATTGCGAGGTCAATCTCTATCAGAACAAAAGTAGCTCGCGTGTACAAAAAAAAAGTTGAGCAATCACTGAGCTAAGCGAATGGAATGACTTAACCAAAACGTACCAAAAGTCTTCCTAGAAGACTGAGTAACAGTTCCGCGGCAGGCCACTCAGGTTTGTTGACTGTTGATAACAGATCCTGGATAAAGTTTTCAAACAGTGGACGATAATCCAACTCGTCATTCTTGCTGCTACACCTGAAGGAAAAAACACAACAAAACGCCATTAAAATCTTTACCAATTCACACGCACGTTGCTAACGACAACTTAAACCATCGCTTACTTTTTAAGGAAGACAGTTAAGAAATTCATGGCTGTTCGCAGCGACATGTCATACGATGTGACAAGAATTAGGTCCTTATCAACCTGTAATGTGATTTTCATTCCAAAGTGTTGGTTCATTGAATTCATCTTTTAAGCAAACTCCAAAAATAAATAAAACAATCTTCATATATATACATGTGGTGTTTTTTCTTCTTCCTTATTTCCTTCGTGTTTCTTTAATTTTTTGTCAGTTGATGGAGACGTCCGCCCACCCGAGGAGTCGTCATAGCGTGGAAGTTGAACGACACACTGGATTAACTGAAGAATGAGAGCTGTAACCATCTGGATGTATTCTTCAGAGTTTAACCTATCATAAAAAAAAAAATTTAATTTAAACATGAAATAAATAATAAATACAACATAAATGACAGAACTGTTTAATCTTTGAAATGTAAAATGATTCAAACCTATAATTTCGTAAGCTTCTTTTGCTAGTTGGTAATCTGGCAAGCGAAGCCAAAATATCTTCTAAAATGAGTTGTCGATGTTTCTCATACTTAGAAAAAACCTAGTGACAAATGAATATCCACCAATAAACAATTAAAATATATATACAGAAAAACTTGTCAATAATTAAAAATGAACGGCACTTACAGTTGTGACTAGTCGTAAAGCACTTAGTTGCAATTCACTAACTTTTTCAACAAAGAACGGGCTAACTCCCAGAGTTGAAACCTATTGAAAATAATTTTGAAACATGTTAAGTACAAAAGGCATTTTTAGATAACGCAATAGACAAATTAATACCAAATAAATCAACAAATCAAAACTAGAAGTCGAATAAAACTACACTCTGGAAAATGTGACGAGCCTGATGTAAAAAGGTTTACAATTTCAAGGAAAATGCATTCAAAGATTTGAACTTGCCTTGCTGTCTATGGGCTACTTCACACTTTTTGCATTAACATTGATTTGCTCAAAATTATGCGTTAGGAAGGCAGAATTGAACCTAACATATTTTAAAATGCTTCTAGGTCATTTTTAATAAAAACGTTACGTAACACCCTTTTACACCAGGAAAATTAACAAAAACAAAACTTTTAACATTATTAGGGATATCAACCATCAATAAATTCTAAATTGCCCTTCAATTATGGTCATTAGTGATATCAAATATACAGTGTGTCAAAAAATCTCCATACATAGGTAAAGTGTTTTTCATCAGAGATCATTTAAGAATGATTTTGACCAAACAGCTGAATATCTTCCAAAATGCCCTAAAAATCTCCATATTAAAGGAGAATTCTTTTGTATATTACAGGAGATTTATAAGGAGACAACACATTTTTTTAAAAAAATGTACCACTTCACCTATGAAAAGAGCTATATTTAGAATACTTATGCATAGAGACTTTCTACATATGTATGGAGACTTTCAAGACACCCTATATTCTAAATTAAAATACATTAGCACCAATTTTTTTTAGATTATCAAACAGGTGTGGAAAATCAAAACGACAACAAAAAACAAAACAGCCTTGTTGCTTTTTTGCTTATTTTATATTTTTTGTTTAGGAATTTTAATCGAAAATATGCATTATTATAGTAAATATTAAATAAATTAAAATTAATCTAATTTAATAAAAAATTTAAATAAAAATAAATAATTTAAAAATTGCGGAAAACCATTTTTGTTTTATTTTTGTCACTAGATGGACTATGACAACATCGCCATCTACAAACCAAAAGTTGAACTAACAAACCTAAATCAAGCAACTGCGAAATAAGCAATAAAAAAAATTAAATAAAAATAATAAACAAAAATAAAATAGGCTCCTAGCCAGTAAACATACAGGAACAAAAAAAAAATAGACTTATAAGCAACAGCTACCTTTAAAATAAATAAACTTACTTGCAAAACGATCGTATCAGTCATGACTTGAATCTCCAAAAGTTCTGCAAGTAGGCCTACTAATTCGTGTAGTTTATTGTACAGTTGAATCAGAAGCTTGTGCTTCACCTCCCTTGCCTTGGCCCTCTTTTGTTTTATGTTGCCCACATAGCCATCTGTAACGAAACAATAGTGCTCAATAA
This sequence comes from Cryptops parisi, assembly GCA_034695005.1. Lineage (NCBI taxonomy): Eukaryota > Metazoa > Arthropoda > Chilopoda > Scolopendromorpha > Cryptopidae > Cryptops > Cryptops parisi. The sequence continues at coordinate 4,552 of JAQIWH010000124.1, forward strand.
CGACTCAACTCGAATCAAACAGCAAAACTTGAAAATCCAATAAAACAAAAACATCTCCCATACCTTTCTTTTGTGGATCGATCCGGTACACAGGATCGAACACAGGAAAGATAGTATTCTGAAGTTGGAACTTAATGAATGTCACAACCCTTTCTATCACATCCTCCAGGTATACTTGTTTCGGCATGTTTTGAGACGTCATGATGTACATCCCCGTTAATGCAGCATCTACGCTTCGGCCAACACGGTCCATCGTCAGTTCTAGCCACAATTTACCTTCATCTTCGTCTTGTTCATCCTGTAATTTTTTTAAACAAAATTAATTATGCTATATAGTTACACAGGGTGTTCCTGAAAAGTTTAGTTAAATTTTAACAGATTCTATGCATCGAAACAAAGCAGCCAACCTATATAAACATGGGTCTACATTGCTTCCCTTCCGAGATAACAGTGTAAAGTCATGTAAATTCATAGGTCTATTGTCTCAATCGTTGTAGGTATGCAAATGAGTATTTATTTTCAGACCTATAAGAACTTTTTGCTTTGTTTTGATGCAAAAATTCTAATTTTACCATCATTTTAGCAAATGATGCAAAAGTTTAACATCATTATTTCTAATAAATTTCATCATTAAAAATTATGAAGTCAAAAATTTTAGCATCATTAGATTTTTTGACCACAGCTAAAATTTTTGTGTGGTTAAAATCTGACTAGATCTTTCAGGAACACCCTGTATAGGTAACTCTTGGTTCACAAACAGGTTCTGTTCCAAGACATTGTAATTCATACACTTACAGCATTCTGAATAGGCACAACTTTGGCCCCATCTCGGATATTTCGTTCCAGAATGGTTAGCAATTTGACTAGTCTGTCCGACGGTATCTGTTAAAAAAACAGCAAAAATGTATTTTTCATTAAAACATACTCAAAAAGTGAAAATAATTATAAAGTTATGAGAATATTTCTAATAAAGTATGAACCTGTTCCATGGCGTTTAGCTTTTTCAACTTAGCTGCTTCCCTTGATAAATCAGCAAGCTGGTATTTTGGTATTAGTGCTTCAGGAGGAACTTCAGCATCTTCATCTGAAACGGACAAATATCAATAACTTTATAAATATTCTTATTATTAAAAAATATATATACAAAAAAGATTTGTGATATGAATAAGCATTTTTATTTTGGAGCAAAATGTTATTTCACCTTGATCCATAGTCAAATCAACATCCTCTGCATTATCGAAAATCAAATCCATCCCACTTGTGAATCTCTTGAAAGTGTTCGTTTCCATTAATTCTAAAACAAAACAAATGCCATTAAAAAAAGTTTAAATCATTGAAAAATAATGTTAATCTTAAAAAAAAAAATGTGAATTACCTTCAGGTGTTAGCTTAACATCAACTTCTTTCTTGATCTTCCTTTCTTTTTTAACTTTTTGCTTCTGGAATGCACTCTCTAAATAAATAAATGAATAAATGAAATGAATGAAATAAAATTTTGTTTTCTATAATACATGAATCTACCACTTCTCATAACACTAAGTTTAAAGTAACCCTTCTTTGTGAAATGTCAATGCGTTAAGCAACTATGTACAACAGTGGTTCTCAACCTTTCATCCTCACGTCCCCCACAGCATGGTTCCTGTTTCTCCAAGTACCCCTTGGATTTAGAGTATTTTGTATTATGAGATTTGTATACATAGCATCAGCATGAACATGTATCATTGCAAAATAAAAATATCTCCCTTAACAATTTTTGAGTTATTTTACAAAAATAACTTTTACCACGAATACATGTATTTTTTTTGTGGTAATATTTGGACATTTTTATAAAAGTGTAGGCCTATACTTGTTCACAAATGCAAACTGCATAAAATAACATTATTTTATAATTATAAACAGTTTTCCATGGTTTTATGAAGTTTTATTAGCGATAAACAATCGTAGCCTGGAATTCGCATAAGCCATAAATACCGATAGTTAGTAATTATTTTTGGAAAACAACACAAAATCCGCCATTTTCTTTTGAAAGTCATGTGTACCGCTAGGGGTTCCTATACCCCTTTATTTAGAACCACTGATTTACAACAATCGCCAATAATATGCTATCATTTTAATATTGCGTTTCTAATTTTTAATGTAAATGAAATAATGATAAACCGATCACAGACTACCTTTCTCACCTTCTTCCGAGTTTTCACTTCTGGTGGAAGGGCTCCGAGTAGGCAATTCCGGATGAACCGATTGAGTGTTTCCCCTTTTCCTACGCTTGATTCTTTCGGTGAGAGCAGTGCTAAAGCCTTGTTCTTCCGCTTTGTCAGGAACGAAATTGTCATCACATGATGACTGATGCCTTTTCCCGAAAGACTTTGATTTCTCTACTTTTGGGGTAGTAGATATGTCTAAAAAAATAAATATAATTTTTTTTTGTTTTTAAATTTGCATTTATGATTAACTTGCAATTTCAAAATAGATATAAAAATAAACAAAAATAAATCACTCATAATCCATTTCAAAAACTGTTTCATACCTTTCTGTTTCAGCCTGCATTCTTTATCTTTCACCACTTTGTCCTTTCGTCGCTTTTCTGCTAATGGCTCATCTTCCGAAGAATCGTCTGAAATCAAACTGCGAGGACTGCAATGATAGCCTTCGCTCGATCCTCGACGTCGTCCTCGTGGTGTTGAATGAGATTCTTTGGAATTGTGATTCAATTGCCTCGGCACGTCACCTTTGTTTTGATGAAAACCTTTCATTACTAATGGCTCAACAAACTTTTGATACCATATTCATTTTGACAATTCAGCATTACCTCCTCCATGTTGCGGAGATTTCAATGTGAATTCCCGAACACTTTTCTGAGCAAGTGCTTTTTCCTGAAATTGGAGTAATCCACACATTAATGTTCTGCAATACATTTTAATACAAATCTAACCTAAGATTTTGAGTAAGGCAAAGTTTGAATTGAGATTATATCTCTTTCAACCTTAAATGCTTATGATAAAACCACGCAGATTGGTGGGGTCTGAAAAGTGAGAGTTGATTTTAAATTAAAATATTTTTTTAAAAAAAACAAACACAAAAAAAAAACCAACTTAAATTTAGGCAAAACTAAAAAATGAAAGAAAATAAATAAATAAATAAATCACTTATCTCTTAACAGAGATACAACTTAAAATGATAACTTCATTTCAAACTATAAGCCTAAATATATTGCATAACTTAAAATATTCCTAAGTTCAGTGTGTTAACATGTTACAAAAAGCCCACAACCAAAACAACTTGTTTCAAATTACAGTAAATCTTGTTATAATGTACTCATGAAATAAGGAGGCGATTCAGAACATTTTAACCAGTATTCGCACTTATTTTCCTACATTTTTTAAAACATAGTTTAAAGGCCAAATTGTGTTCACCAATTGTACTCTATAGTAAATCAATCTTCCTTTCTATGAATCTGACTAAACAGACAGTACTCTGCTGTCAGCTATGGGTGAAAATATTATCTATGGAGAAAGTAGCGCCATCTAGCGAAGTGAGATGTAAACTACCGTTTGTGGGCAATTCAAATAGTAATTAATATTATTATGACCACTTGCTTTGAAATACATTTCTAAAGTTTATAATCAAAACAAAAAAAAATTCAAATTTTACTCAAAAACCATGGAAGACAAGAAATTTAAAGCAAAATTGAAACAAGCGAACCTTTAATACTAATAATATAAACTTATCATAACCACTTAAAAAAGTGCAATTTTTCCCATTAAAGAATGAAACAAGTTTGTCTATAACAAGATTCCACTGTTCAAACATATTAGCTCAGTTTTCTATCAATATACAGGGCGTCCGCAAAAGTTTAGAACGTGAAGCACCGTAAACCGGAACTAACAGCGCTTCAACATGATGTCATACATAAAACAGCATCTCCCATTGAGAAAGTGCAATACAGGGTGTTTTAAAACCTCTGTTATAAAAGTTCTAGGGCATGCAGGGCGTCCAAAGGAACTACTTTTCCCATGCGAAAAATTCCGGAAAAAAATCATGTCACGTGATACTGAATCTTGCCTGTATCTCTGTGGTAATTTGAAGAATTTTTCTACCTTTCACTGAAACCACACGTGTATTGGTCTTTTTGTAAGTAAGTTACTAAATTATGTAATCAGTCACATATTTTGTGGACACCCTGTACATTTTCCCCGCAACCTATACAAACTATTTTTCCCAAAATCGTTTCACAAATTATAAAGGTTTCAATTCATAGCACAAAATCGAGTAGCACTAAAAGATCCCAATAAACTTTCCACACAGAATGAAAAAAACAAGCCATGTTTTGCAAGCTTGGTTTTGTTAAACAAATCTTAGAAAACTAAAATCAAAGCATTGGTGTCTAAATGATCTTTTAAGTATTAGTATAAAGGACGACATCGTGTTTGAAAACAGAATAAACCAACAACCAAAGGGTCGGAAGAAGTAGAACGTTTCGTGCGGACCACCTAGCTCGACTCCCAACCACGTAGTAAAGAGTTATGAAACTAAAAGGATCAAGTTCTAGTTCAATGGTTAGTTCATCAAAGAAATAAAACAAAAATACTACAACTAAAAATAAAAGAAAAAGAAAAAGGAAACACATACTGTTGCTATTACCTCTTCTGTGAGCTTGCTTAACAACACAACAGGCTCACCGACTGATGGCCTCTTTTTCACAATGCCAGCGGGTTTGATTTCGCTAGGACTTAATAAAAAGCCTTCGGCTTTCTCCTCCAGATTTTTGCCCTCAGCTGCAGTGCACGATTTCGGAGTAGCTGGCGTTACTGGGGGAATCGACGCCTGAGCAGGCGACTGGACTGCAAAAGACAGTGGAAAAAAAAAATGTTTGAGTATACAATAGTTTTTGACATTTGGTTCAATATGATGCATTGCATATGATAGAAAAAATCCACTCTTATGTCTAACCACAATAGTTATTTATAAAGATTGACAAAGGTAGTATTGAGATCTTCGAATGAAAATTCGGCATTAGAGCAAATGCATTCTACACTTAACGTTAATGTGAATTGAACATGTATTTAGACTGAATTCTTCTTATCCCCCTAATATTTAACATTCGTTAGTGTTTATTTATTTTTTCCAGGTGTTCATGGATTAAAGAAAGAAGCTGTCCAAATCATCCATTTTCAGTGCTATACACATTTCAAATTCATGTTGACATGAATTTGATGTGTGTACTTGTATTAGTTCTTAAATAGATTATTGTACATCCAATCGACTTGCTAAATGTTTCATACTGTGTATGTTGTGAAACAGGATGTTAAAGAGAAACAAAGATAACTTTATTGTCTTATATAAGCAACATGCAAACAATTAACTTTGCCAGGAAGGTATTTGATGTTTAAGGGGAGCATTGACTACCCAACTTTGCTAGTGACACCACCCCAAACTACTTAAGGTCACACTTTCCGAAATTCATTCAAGATTACCGATGCTTTTTCAATGCTAATTTTCAGGTGGTGGTTGACTTGTATAGACATCTGTCTATTAAACAATAACAAACAAACTTTCACACTATAAAGCTCTCTTATACATAAAACAAAACAACAGGTACAGTACTTATGTGTTCAGCGTACGTCACACAAGAGATGTGCTTGTTTAACTGTAGTGGTACAAGGAGTTGCCACCAAGCGAGAATCGTTTCATTCAGCAATCATAGGCTGACAAACAATTTGATTATCAGAATTTACGATAGCTATATCCATAGATATGTGGCACCCCATACCCCTGGCATGTGCTTAACACACAAGTACCACAAAACAAGTTGCATAGCTATACAGTCGAACCTTGTTAAACTGCCACCCTTGGTTCTGGAGAAAATGTGGCGGTGAGCGAGGGCGACGGTTTAACGGGGTTAAGCTAAAATTTTATGCTCATATTTGAGTGATTTTTCTTGCTAAAAATGTCTCTGTAATACATACAATTCCTATATTTTATGAAGAAATTTTTTTCAGTATGTACAATAACTGAAAAAAAAAATTTCCCAATCCAATTGCCCCCCCCCCCATGTTTAATTATCCTCAAAATGACAACTATGGCATCCCTACTGATTTTCTTGACAAGACGACTCGAAAAATGTTCTAGTAAAGATTGCTGACTTGCCGTAGGATTCTTGTTTTAAAATTTTTCTGACTTTCCCGTTTGACCGTTCCTCATTTTTGTCATTAAAGAGTACTTTTGTAGCTTAAAATATGTGGCAAATAGCAGGGTGGCGTTTTATCGTGGGAATTTAACATGCAAGGTATAAGTGGAAGATTTATTCTGCACACTTTTGTGGCAAAAGGCGCTTTATAGGGGGGTGGTTTAACGAGGTCCGACCATAGTTATAGTAAGATAAATCACAAATTTTCCTAGCTTGCTGCAGAATTCCGGTTTTAAAATATTTCGTTGTTTTGTTTACAATATATTGTTGTGCAGCTAAGTACTGTACTTCGTATTAATAATTAGTATGTTTATTTGGAAATCAAGTTTAGGCTAGTATTTTTAATTTAGTTTGAATGCTCAAACCATATCAATATTTTGTCATGTTACTCACACTTAATTTTTAATTTGCTTATAGGTAGTTAACAAACTATAGTGTGTCAGCTAAATCGGAAATGGATTAACAGCCTAGAACTGCTCACTCGTGTTTCTTTTAACAGTATCCTCTAGCAAATTTGAAACTTGAAGACATTTCCAACAGCATGATTGAAGCATTATTTCAAGCACTTTTTTCCAGAATGAAGCTTAAACAATTGGCAGGCAGACAAATCTTTATCTGAATTCGTTCAGCATGAAGAAAATTTCATGTATTCTCCATGAGTTGTTACTCAATAAACATGTTGATCTTACTTGTTACAATTTTACCACATTAAACTTCAGTATTACAGATAGTATTAGTTGCTGGCAAAAACACTTTTTTTTCTTATGCAGTATATTGTTTAGATAAAATATAGGCTTTAAGCTTTTTAAACAATAAATGCCAAGCTTAACTTCTTTGAACATAAAAATTAAATTTCCAAATCTGCTTGCATAAAAAAAATGTCAAAAATAATCATTCTGATTTAGTCTTTAGTCTGACTTTTCCATTAACCGAGATTGCCGCTGGTAGTGTTGGTGGCTAAGATTGCTTTTATTATGCTTGGCACCAATTGCCTTAGCCATTAACATCATTAGCCACAATCCTGGTAAACAAAACAGTACCAATTGTCAAAACGTTCAAAAGTGACATTTGAACCTCTTAAATGTAACGTTGGTGGGATAGATATGAGAAAGAATTTAGGTAAAAATGGCACAATGTATTGTTTAACTAACCTAAACTGACTTTCATACCCAAAGACATATGATACCCCATGCATATTAGCATAATAGTTCCATAAATGTATTCAATTTTAATAAACTTTTTATTTCAGTTGTGCCGTTATTTTCCTGTATGGTACTAATTCTACCCGTTACTGCACAAAACACTAGGGGGTTTATTTCCAGCAAAGCTTCAGATTTTGCACATGCATAGAGATTGTCATTTCAGATGTGGTTAATCCCAACATCAAATCCACATTCAATTAGCTGTTACGACTCTTAACCGTTTCCAATAATGATTTAGTGTTCAGTTCAGACCACTAATCACTAACCTTGCACCCCGTCTGAAATAAACTCCAATATCCGACAAGATTGAAGCTTTGAAATATTTGTGGACTGGCTCTTAGTTCCTACAGTACAGTAAATAATCATACTGTTTAACTTTGGCTATACCGGGTGTGTCATTACAAACTTGCAGAATCAATTCTAGGAATCTAAACAAGCAAAAAATGTTCTACAAACAATGGGGTTGAAAACCCTACTTCTGGAGTTGCAACCGAAGTTTTCATGCAATGGTAACGAAGCAACAAGCTGTGGTTCTTAACCTTTTCTTTACCACAAACCCCCTTGAAATATTTTTTGTTGTCACTCGGATCTCTGAGGGCCTACAGGTCCAACCCAACCACTGGTTAGGTTTATTTGACATGATAATTTTTGCCAGCCATTGTAAGCAAACTTCTAACCATTGCAACTCCAGAAGCAAGTTTTTCTGACCCCATGTTCATAGGACATGTTTTGCTTGTATGGGTTCCTGGAATCTGTTTGTACAAACCATTCAGACACGTGTCAGCAGCGTAAATAAATCACAACCAATTTAGCACATTCTTTCCCATGCAACTTTAAAATTTGAAAACCTTCAGTTAGCAAGGCAATTTTGATATGAATGAAATGAAAACCTCAAACTGAAATGAAATTGAAAATGCAAACCTCACATAAATTTTCAAATTACATGAGGTTTGCATGGAACCTAACACTTGCACATAAAGAAAACCTCCATTATTATTATTTATATCCATTTAATCTTACAAATATGACTCAAAATCAGTTTATGAATGTTCAGGTGAACAATATAGAAAAGCATAGCATGCCGCTGAATCTCTATAAACCCAACTGGATTTGGGTATACCCACCCAAAAGCAAAAGATATTTATTACTATAGCCTACTACAGAAAAATTATTAAATTAAGGAATTACTACAGAGCTGTCTTGTTCGACTTTGCGGTATCGTATCAGCTGATACGATGTCGATGTTGCGTATCAGCTTTGAAAAATTGATACATTGTCAGTTGAATGTCGAACAAGCACAACTTAACGTATTGAATCACCTAGCATGCAACACGCCTTTTACTTGATACGAAGAGCGACTAGTCATGGCAGTTGCACATGTGCAGAAGGAAAAACTTATATGTTCAGGCACGCAAAAAGAAAACATTCAGTTTACATACTCTTAGCAGACAATGCTAGTGGACAGTTTTGATTTTCAAAGAGAATATTAGTCAACTAAAAAATCATATTACTGTATAAGGAAAATATTATAAGTAGTTTTATTGTGAAATTAGTTTTTCTACTCATTAAGTGTTTAACAAATTTAACTGTTTTGATAGCATAAATTATACAATTGTTCTGTTAATAAAATATATAATTTAAGTTATGGTATACACTAAATAAATGTTTTTAGAATTAAATTCGAAAGTTCAAAATTATCTTTAATATGCAGCATTTTGGTCAATCTTCTCGAATTCGGCTCGAAATTCTCTACATTTAACTCATCGAGTTTTTCACTCATCAAAGCGCTAGCACGAGTGCATCGATTCTGACCAAGCCAGCAGCAATCGCTAGCCTCCCGCACTTCATCGGCGGCCTCCTTAACTCAACCAATAACGCTGAATAAATATTTCTTCATCATCATGTCGCAGGAATAACTTTTGGGACAATATTCCCATTCCTTTCGCTCTTCTGGCACCCTTTCGAATGCATAGAATGAAGCGAGCAATGTTGCTGCCATCTTGAAATGATCGAAATGATACGATTATATGCACTTGTTACGCACCTCGAATGCGTATCAAATTTGCTGTCCTATGAGAGTCAAAGTGCAGGCTTTCCCGCAATGCTAGTCATGTCGAAACTTGGTAAGTTTGTATCATTTCTGTCATATCAAAAGTGGGAGGAGTTAATACGATATTACAAGTCACACGAAGCATCTCAGAGCAGTCAACAAAACAGTCATTTTTTTTATGAATAGGTAGACGATTATTAGTTCTGATTAAACAAGTTTCTTAGATTTAAGAGATTCAAAAGTATATTGAATATTTTCTTTGATGCAACAAAACAAGTTATTTTTCTTGTCATGATTTATGAACAGTCGTTCTGATTTCAAGAGAAAGAAAGCAAGCAAGCAAGCAAGAGTAAGAAACTGATTTGAATGCTGTAAGAAAAACCATGAATGAGTGAAGACAAAAAAAAAATAAATCAGTACATATGCCAAGAATCTTAACCTTGCAATTTTGACTTTAAATGGGAAGCTTCTGGCATTCTGTCCTGCTTAATTTCAATGGAAGTGGCAGTTTTGTTTCCATTTAACTGGTCCGATTTTATTTTCTTTAAGACTGAATCGATGCCTAGAAATACAGAAAAATTTTCGATATTTCATGAGCACAGGCTGGTAAACAAATAAACTTCTGAAACTGGAAGTTGCTTTGATTCACTTCCTTTTTTTTTTATGCGAAGAAATATCAATCTGATGATTCGCCAGTAAGCTATCTGTTTTTTAAAGCCAGTTTAAAACACAGTCAATCATCAAACTACCTGTACACTCAGAACCACTGATAGAAACATTCCACTCAGATCAGTTTATAAAAAAAACCTTTATACTTTTGACAATTAAGTTATGCCTTTTAGATTAATGACCCCTTTAATAATGTTTTACTGACAACAAACGATGTCTGCGTTTAATTTAATATCTGCCACAGTTGTTTGTTTTTAACCAATGTTTTTTTAACCCAATGTATCAAAATCATAATTTGATGATATTACACACAAGCAAACATAAAAAGTAAAGTGACAAAACAACTGATAAATACCACATGTTTTTGTTTTATAATGTAGCAATCAAGCAACCCTCTATACATTAAACCAAAGTGTAAATGTTTCAATTGAACTGATCTGATCTCATCTCGCTGTTCCAGCCCACTAGCCACTATAATATGTAAAAATACTACTGGAGCAACAAATGGTTCAAAAGTCCACTCAATATACCCTGATCAGAATACAGATGAAACATTGTGTTCTAAATCTAACGTTATATCATTAGATGATTTTACTAGTTCATTTTGTTGAGAATTGAGGACACTAAATCCCCCTACCTGTCCTTGCAAGTTCATTCAATAATTCAATAACATCAAATAAATGTTATATTTTACATCAATTCATTAGGTTTTTCTATCAATATACAGACCGTCCTCGATTTATACGAGTGTAGTACATACGACTTTTATGTGATGAAATAATCCTCTCCGATACTTATGTCAGAAAATTGCACAATGATGTGATTCTGTGCACAGGTGACTGTGGGTTCTTGCTTTGTTCTGTCCACAATGTTAACGGCATAAACTTTACACCATATATGGGTGCAAATGCTGACCCTCACACTGAAATGAAGTTTTTGAGGCCCATTGAAGTTGTTTTCATTTCATAGAAATGTTGATATATGCAAGTTTCAATGCGAGATTTTCGCAGAATGTGACCCTACCAAAAATCTAGGACTACCACTATTGACGTATTATTCGCCAGTGTCCCATTATAAATCCTTATATGTTATAACAAAATATTATACCTACTTATATTATAAAATGCTATACTCTCAACTCTATATCATAATAAACTATCAAATTATAGCATACACATATAGGTATAAGCAGTGTTATTTTTCTAAAAAAAGTTAAGTAGGTGGTATGCAAGATCAACATCAATACAAATATCGATAGAATCTTAATAAGAATAGTGCAAGTTTGTGCATGTATGTATGTATGTATGTATGTATGTGTTTATGTATGTAAGAGTAAAAAACGCTTTAGCCCCGCCCATCGGGTGACGTCCACAAGACATCATGAGTCTCGCCTATTGGGCGATGTCCTGAAGACGTCGCTCATGCCACCACGCTACAGCACGGGTCTAGTTCTAATATCAATAATTTATGAAATCAATCAAATTTAAAATTAAAGTATACTCGTATAACCTGAAAAAAGCACTGCGTATAAGTGGTCAAGACAGCAGTACATACCATTACACACAGTTGTATGATAAAACAAGCAAACGTTAATTTATACTAATTTTTGTTGGTGTTCTTATCTACTCTCACATTTGTCTTAACTATCTTGATTTTTGTCAAGCCATAAACTTATTTATTTCTTCTAAACAATTAAATCGCAACAGTCGCAGTTTCATAAGAGCTATACGAGGTGTGGCTATTAAATAACAAGACTGGTGAAAAAAAAAAGTGTGGTTTATTACAATCTTACAACTGTTATCCCCTTTAACATACACCCCACCCCTATCTATACACTGTTGCAAACAAATTTTCTATTGTTGAAAATGTTGCAAAACATCATGTGTCAACCCCTCAGCAGTGCTGCCATTTTCTCCTTTATCTCATCCACAGTTGCCAGATTTAGCTGTGACTTTTATTTGTTTCCTAAGATATCCTAAGATAAAAATTCGCATTGAAAAGAGCCCATTTTCAGACTGTGAATGGGATAAAAGAGAAAACGACAGCGCTGCTAAAGGGATGACACATAATGACCTGCATCACTGTTTCCATAGAAAATTCGTACGTGATGGTGTATAAGTGGGAGAAGGGAAGAGAACAACAGTTAAAGTGTAAGAATAATATAAACCACACCAGTCTTGTTATTTAATAGTCACACGTCGTAGTACCCAAGCCTCGCAAATGTTAAGGTTCACCACAACCAAAATCATAATTTTTAATGCAAACTATAGCTCAACTAAGGACAGACAGTATTAAAACCAACAAAGCATAAATAAATAAATAAATAAATAAATAAATAAATGAATGAATGAAAAAAAAATTGGCAGGACTTACTGCAATTTGATGAATGATGCTCGGTGAAACTCCCTCCATGATTTTGTTGGTTATACATCGGAGGCTGAATTTCTTGTACAAAACTCAGGGCTTCAGTGTGCGACGATGAAATCTTGGCTGCCTTAGTCGTTGTCGTCGTTGCGGTCTGAAACTTCATCAGCGTTGCAGTCGGCTGCGGGTGGATAAAGTTACTCTGTGAAGGCGACGACTGCACGGAGAAGGGACTTCCATGAGCTGGATATTGTCCTGGACTCGTCTGCGGCGGGAAACGTACTGGACTGCTCTGAGGTGTGTAGCGTGAGGGACTGAGGTGAGATGGGTAAGGTGACAAATGAGGCGAGGGGTATGGTGAATGTTGATTATGATTCATGGAAGGGAATTTTGTTTGAGCTGGGGAACAAAATGATGTCGTTCCTGCCTGCCGTGGAGATATTCCTTAACAAGATAAACACGCTGTGTTAGTGACCGTTATGTTTTTTCACATGCAAACAAAGACAGGTATTTGACTTGTTCACATCATACAGACAAGCAATGATCATTTCTCACTGGAAGATGATACAACAGATTCTGGTGAGTGAAATAAACTAAAATTTTACTATACAACCATATATGACTAATACAACAATCCTCCGGTCTTATGATGTTCAGTTAACATTTTTCATTCATAAAAAGCTGTTATAATTATCTGCCAAATGTGCTGCACTTAAATTTGATTTTACACCTTTCTACATAGATCGATGCAATGGTAAATGTATCATTGGGGTGATTCTGCATTGATTCAGAGACAAATGTCCTGCAATATGTTGTTTCTTTTTGCATGTTCAGTCGAGCCTCGTACGACTTTAATTGGTGAAGTGAATTTGCTAAGTTTTGGAGAATATAGCCTGAAAACGTGCTTTTCACACTGAAGAGCAGCAAGTTTTGGACAAAAATATTTCAAAACAAGCTATTTGAACTGAATTCGCTATGTTTTGGAGAATATAGCATGCCTTTGTAATGGAAGAAACTCTTATATAAAGCATTTTTTTTTACCTATACGGCACTTATTTCATGCAAAATTTTCAGACCCACTTAACACATTGTATAATACAAAATAAGTTACTCTTGACACACTTTTTATGATACAACTAGCCTAATGCTTGTCAACAATGACGGAAAAGTTTCGATTGTTTTAGCTTTTATTTTAACTCATTCTGCCAGTGTTATACACACACGCACTGGAAAGACTATATAGCAGATAAAATGTTATAAATTTATAAATACATGATATTGCTGATATGCATAAATGGTATGAATATATATATATGTTTGCTTGAGGTTGGAGTTTGGGTCGTTGTATGAAGTACCCTTTCACCTTTTAAACTGCTTGTGTGAAATCTCATTTTGAAAGCAGCTTGTTATAAGAGGCTCGACTATACACTACAATACCTACTACGTATATAAAGGGTGGCTGAAAAGTAATTCCCTGTTGAAAAGTGCTGATAACTTTACTGATGTTTGGTCAATTTTAGTGAAACAAGTTTTCACGTGGACTGTAGAATGGTAAAAAGTGTCTCCAGCATTAAAAGTCCACATAGACACCAAGCAACGTCCCAGAAACGAAATGTCGAGCCATTCTTAGACAGTGAGTGGAAAATGAAGAGGAACGCAATCTAGCACAAAGATGAGATTCTTGATATTATTCCAAGTGGGCACAACAAGCCAAATATCATATTCCAGCATGGTTAGACAATTCGCAGATGATTACAGAAACTGGTGGACAACGCTGGTGCCTATCTGGACCTTTAACACTGGAAACATTTCTACCATTCTATGGTTCACAATGAAACTTGTTCACCACAATTGATCAATAATTAGTCAAGTTATTGGCGCTTTTCAATAGGGAGCGACTTTCGCAAGCATTCCCTGTAGTTTGGGCTCAACTCAATACATTCGCTAATTAATCTAGTGCTAGCATTAGATTATTAGCTAATTAGTCTAAGAATATCATTTATTAATAAATGCTATTTGATTTTGTTATTATTTTTTTAATTAATTTTAATATAGCATTCCGAACATTAAAAAAAATTTAATTTCTACTAAAACTTATGGAGAATACATTTTCGTTTCAACGCTCCTCAACTTTTCAATAATGAATTAACAGCGTTAACTGGAGGATTGCTGCATAACAAATTTTAGTTGGTTTAGTTTGTTTAGTAAATCCTTAGCTATTGAAATAATGAAAAAGCCAACAACTAACTGGCAAAAGCTATGAAAGCACAAAGCAATATTCATTTCAAAACAATAAATCTTTTAAAAAACAACAAATAATTTTGTGTTTCTTTCATTCGCTCTTTAGTGCCAATTCTTACCTTTGAACGTTTGGGGATTCCTTTGCAACACTGTTTTCAGCAGCTCGGGCATATCCCCTTCAAACGTATCATTCGATGCGTAACTATCCTTTAGTTCTCTGTAAACGAAACAAATATTACAACTTCATCAGTTACAGAAAAAAAAATCTGAGTAGCTCAGTTTCAAACACATTCAATTTACTATTTCAATAAAGTGCAGTTCAATCATATCAAAGCTTGGTAAGCAAAAGTAATGACTATGAAAACTTACATGTGATCCGCACTAGTCTGACTCAACGCTTGTATCAATTGAGTTGCCAGTGCATCATCGTGAGTGTTCAGTAGCCGCTGTGCCTCTTCTGCCACCCGGGGATGAAATAACAAACTCTTGTTATTTAACGATACCGGCAGTGGTGATGGTAGAGGTAACTCAGGCAGCACTGAAAACCAAACATATCACATAATTAACACTAATGAAAAAATTCAATTTTACAGGTATTTTTTAAGCATGTATACAGTGCATACAGTGAAATATATTATATCAAGTACATTCAGCAGAAAAAATTCTACACTTATGTTAATATTAGCTGTAATCCCATCAAATAATAATATTGCCAAGATCTCAAGTTAACCAGTCCATATGACAGAACAAATTCCAAAAAATATTCTAATGCACTCTGATTGGGAATTTTCTTTCGGTTCATCCGTGTTTGTTTACATTCATGTAGTTATGGTAAACCCCGTGGATAACATCTTACACAACTTTATGGTGTAACATGTTACCACCATAACAAAGAGTATGTAAACAAAAAAGTATTGCACCATGAAAGGCATACACATTGCAAAAAGATAGTGGCAGGTGCAGAGCATTCATTCTCCTGTGCACCACAGACTTCCCGAATAGCAACATTTTCTTGCATTTAACACTCATCTGGCCGGGTTTCTCTTGTCGCATAAAAACAAAAGCGCTACATGCAGGGTGTTTCAGGACCTCGTTTACAGACTTTCGGGGCCTGTAGAGATTACAAAGGAAGCTACTTTCACCTGTATGAAAAATTCCAAATAATATAATGTATGGTCTGTATCTGTATGGTGAGCAAGCAGCCCGTGTATCGTGGTGCTCATTACCATACAGAAACAGACAAAATTTGAAGCGATCTCACGTGATCGATTTTTTTCGGAAACTTTTCACATAGGAAAAAGTTGCGCTGTTTTGGACCCCTACTGGTTTGACTCGCCGCCCCATTTTCAAGATATTTTTGTTTTTGAATTTTTTGTCTTTCCCCGTTTGACCTTGCTTCAATTTGCAGTTTAAACGAATGAATTTCCATACAAAGAGTATTCTTGTAGCTTAAAAGGTGTGGCGGTTGGCGGACAGCGACGTGGCGCTTTATTGAGGGAATTTAACATGAAACGTATGTGAGGAAAATCTGTTTTGTGCACTTTTGTGGCGAAAGGCAGGGGTGGTAGTTTAACGAGATTTGACTGGTTCTTTCGGTCCTCATCGTCCGCTCACTGCCCTCCAACGTCTCTGTATTGCTACTGAACCACTGCTAACCATTATGACTCTGGTTACATTACATCAAACTACCAAATTAAAGCTCTATTTTTGTGAGACTCTCAGTACTAATGCAGTTCATAGTCAGCGTGATGCAACTCAACAGAAAGTGAAGATTGGAATTCATGACGTGAAAATTTTAATATTTCATTCTTTAGTTTCATATGCTACAATCATACTAAAAATTTAAAAAACAAAAATTACAGTTATTAATTTTTCAAATCTAGCACGAGCAATTGTATGATTACATACAATGGACACATATTTCAATACAGTTTTAAATTAAATTCAATACAAGTCTAGTTTATATAGCACATACATTTTTTATTCAAGTTTCTTAAGACGTGTACGTTACTATTGCACCTATCAAATTACATTCTAACTTTAAGTCAAAGTGTGAACCTAGTTTTAACATATCGCGCAAGTATTCAATGTGTGATGATACATTTTATAAGACATAGTTTTACATCTTAGTTCACGGTATTAGTTATGTAAAAACAAGTGATTTAGTTTGTGACTTTTTATGTGACATTATGTGAATTTTTGTAACATCTCTCAAACGTATTAGCCAATTTCAGAAAAGCTAAGGGAACGATTGTCATTGAAACAACACCAAGATTAAATGCAGACTCGTGAACAGTTAACTTATGATGGAAATGATAAAAGCCAAAACATAACAAAATTTGCTTATGCCAATTAGATAATGCTGAACACAGTTAAATGACAACAGTTTCTGCATGATTGAACTAAAGAAAACTGATAAGGTACTTGCAATGATGAGTTGGAGTCTGTCAATGTTATGATCTTGTAAAGTATGATTAGATAGCAAATGCATGTGTAAATTACAGTAAGCTTTCCGCATTCACACAAGGAATACGTTCCTATTAACTCCTGTGAATGAAGAATCTACAATGCTGAAAATATGAATCAGTAAAATAATAAGTGTATGTTCATCGAACGACACCTGCTGACGAAGACGCAAGTTCCAAAACATTCACACAAAATCACCATATTAACATGGCAAAAAAATAAAATAAAATAAAAATAATAATTGAAAAATATGTCAAAACCCCAGAAAACATACACAATTTGCAAAACACCATTTTCCAATTTGATCCGAAAGACCTGTTGCAAAGATTTTTTGCTGCACTTATACCAACTACAAATGTACAATGTTGGCATCGCACTAAACGAACGAATTAATCGTCACCTTTGGTTAATATACATCCAGAGTTGTTTTAATTATCAGTTTAATTAGTTGACCTTTGGGTATGGTGATCTTAATTTCTGTAGGATGGATAGGTAATGAAAGTGTATATTTGAATGTCAATTATTTTGATAATAGTCAGAATATTTTGACCTATCCATCCTTACAACTAATTAAAACAACTCTGTATATATCCTGTAACTAAAATAAAACGAGTACATTAAAAATAGTATACTCACAGTCTGTTAGACTTGCAATCCCAGCTAATGTTGTTATTGGGACACTTGGTATTTCTCCATTCATGTTGGAGGAATTACATTAGCTAGGGTAACCATTCAGTAGCCTGAAATAAATACAAAACATTGCCAAATAAATTAAACAATTAAATTTATTTTCAAACATGAAAAATCGCAACCACCGAATGAAGAACAGTGTAAGTGACATTTGCACCAGTGACATTGGCACTGACGACTTCCCTAAAAAATTTGAATACAACAAATTCACAAATACAAAACAACTAAGCTGACAAATAGATCCCATGATAAAATGCAACATCAAACAACATGCAAAGAATTTTCTATTATAACTAACACAACTGTATGCGACTTAAATATGAGTCATGCCGTAAAATTACTAAAAAATAAACCAAGGCAATTTAATGGACATTAATATATTTTTACACCGACAGGAAAAAAAAATCTCAAAAGACAGTAAAATAGTAACTTTCGAGTTACAGGTGTTTAACTATATCCTTGTATGTACAACATGTTATGGAAGATATTGCTACAGCTTACCCATGTCAAATGTCATCTGCAAAGTTATACTAGTTTTTGTTAATAAACACCAATAATAGGTTGCTTAGTGTGAGGTGTTCACTTTTATGCGAATGTTAACCTAAACCAAATTGCAACTAATTTTCATTAACAGACAGCTCAAAATTATAAAAATTAACTTAACATTGAAATTTAACTGCTATTGAAAAACAAAATAGCGCTAAATTTCAGCTAATGAAATGTTGGGAAACGTTAACATTTTACTTTTCAAACAAATCTGTGAAAAAGTTAATACAGAATGAAAGAAATTGACTTTTAATAGCTTTTTTTTGTAGAATGTTACAAGATTAATTTAATGTTTATATTTTCAAGAAAGATATTAAAATGTGTGATAAATGTCAAAATGAAGTAATACAATGAAGCAACAAGAGTCTGTTAATACGTACAGTGTCAAAACTAAAATGCGAAAGCATTGTCAAATCTCCTGAAAATAATAGCAACATTCAGCAATACATTTAACAAGTTAATAATAAACGTAATATTGACATTCTATGAGCATAACACCACCAATGAGATTGAATGTCTATATTTACAGTGTTTTCAACTAATTGTCAAATCTGGTCTAATTTCATTTTCGGTCATATGTTAAATATACATTAGTTTTTTGATATTCAAGAGAAATTTGAGTTGTGTCTAAAAAATGTCATTTCATTGCTGAAATTCATGAATTTTGCCCACATTTAACAATATGTTTAACAAGTAATAAGTACCGAATACAATAACATTGAAGGTAGTTTCACGATAAGATTTTGAACATATTTACAACATACTACATCAAATTTTGATCTAATTTCATTTCAAAACTGTCTTGTATAAAATACACATAATTTTGGTTATCTAAATTAAAAAAAATATATAAACAAACTTTTATATTGGTTATCCAAATTTGAGACAAGTCTAAGCTAAAAAGCCAATGTTAGCAACATTTAGCATGCATTCATCAAGTTAGTAGTAAGTGTAGTAAAGATATTGACATTCTAAAAATAAAGACTCACCATGCTACATTTACAATTTTCAATAAATTATCAAATTTTAGTCAAAATTCATTTTCACAACTGTCTTAATAAATACATTATTTTTTGTATATATTTAGTGAAGTTTGAGAAAAGTCATGGTTAATATTTCATGAATTGAAATAACATTTAACAAGTAGCAAGTATAATATTGACACATTCTAGTTTCACCATGAGATACATCATTTAAATTTTTGGCGTTTCCAGCATACCATTCAATTATGGTCTTTTTTCTTTTACATATACAAAAGAAGTAAACATTATATTTTGGATATTTAAGTTTAAGTTTGAGCTTGATTTTAACCCTATTTCCCATACATCAGCATTAACCTTTTAAACATGCTTTTAAGCCTAAAAAACTGATGCAGAGCTTTGCTAGTCGCAACCTGAGTTGTCGACGAGACATTAATTTCAGCGTCTCAACCATTTAGTGTTTTAAATATCGTAACAATATTTTTAAAAAAATTCTTTCATAAGGAGTCAGTCGTTTTATTATCATTATAATTTGGAAATTAAGGGTAAGAAATTCAAAAAACTCAAAATGATGGGCAAAATGTCATTGACATGAAGCTAGTAGCAGCAGCAGCGACAAGGATGCCATCGCGTGGATTGAATTGTAAACAAATCCCTCTTAACCCTAAATGGGAGAAAACTCGTACTCGTATTTTACCCGTTTCCCCTCAATAAAACGGTGCCCAGCACTTCTATTCAGCCTTTGACAGGCCGCAAACCTATCTCGATTTCACATAAACTCATCTATAACGACCCTCGCAGCCGGTGTTTCTTGTTACGATTGAAATTTCCTTCTCAAATGGGAGGTCCAAAAAGTCGAAAAAGCGCAGACCACTGTTTACCTTCCTACTTGTTACAAGGGACTAGCTCGTAGGACGGCGCAACAGAGTTAATGAATTAGGGGTTTAGATACGAACCGTTCCAAAAGACACGTTTACATACAACAGGGAATGTGTGAAAACACGCCGAATTGAATGTTGATAGTTGAGTTTTTTGAGGAAAATAATGAGAGAAGCGGAGTGGGATATTTTCGTTAAGAGTGGGATGCCGATCATCATCATCATGATCCGGACATCAATGGACAGCACCATCTTACCTTTCAAGAGGCTCAAATGGTTAAAAATGGGTTTGCGAAGCCGCTGGTGCATGGGCGAAGGGTGTCAGATGCTGGTTGACACCAACGACGGGTTGAAATCACCAAAACGCACCATGTTTGAGGAAAAAATTGGAGGTTACATGACCAAAACAACAATGAAACGCGCCAAAAATTGTTCCGTCGTCTCACAGCCACCGCTATGTAACCTTCCGCTCCAAAAGCAAAGCCCCCTGATATTACAGGCACCAGCAATAAGGCCGTTCACCAAATAGATTCACACGCTCCGAGGTGCTGCTTTTTTTTATATTTGCTTGAAGATTTCTCAATTTTTAGAATAAAATATAGAAAAATTAGTTTTGAAAAAAACTAATATAGAATAAAATATAGAATTTTTTTTTAAAATCAAATATTAAAAAAATAACAATTAATTAAAAATGGATTTAAAATTCATACATATAAAAAAATAAATTAGTTGCTAGTGTCAAATTTAGCTGACGCGCAATATTATGAACCTAATTTTTGCTACTTTTTTTTTGCTTGAAGTTTTCCCAAAAAATAAAAAATAAATTAATTTTAAAAATAAAATATAGAAAAATGAACTTCTAAAATAAAATATAAAAAAATAAATAAAATTTTAAATAAACGATGAAAAAATTAACTCCAAAAATAACTTATAGAAAAATTAATTTTTAAAATAAATTATAAAAAAATTATTTTTTAAAAAATTTAATATTAAAAAAATTATCAATTAAATAAAAAATAGATTAAAATTATTTTAAATACATATATATAAAAAAATAAAATCAGTTGCTAGTGTCAAATTTAGCTGATGAACCTAATGTTTGCTACTTTTTTTTTCGCTTGAAAAATTAACTTTAAAAATAAAATATAAAACAATTAATATAAAGGTACTTTTTGATTAGACGCCCTACTTATTTTGCAGGGTAAGTTAGAAAAAAAATTATACTTTTAGTTTCTGCTCCCTAATCTAACCTGCAAGTTTAATCACATAACCAAGTACAAGCAAGCAGCAACACAAGAGAGGTCAAACATTTAATCGAAAAGTCCCAAAAAAATTATTATAGATTATTACAAATTTAAAATAAAATATTAAAAATTTTTAAAATTGATTTAAGAGGATTGATTATTTTAAATACTTATATAAAAAAGTAGAATCTCAAATTTAGCTAACGCATAATATTATGAACCTTTACTTTTTATATTTTTTAATATAAAAATGTTATTATAATTTAATAGATTTACTTTTTATTGATACAAACCTTTGTTTTAAAATTGGTGAAAAAAAAATTTTAACACTCCAGTAAAGTAATTTTAAACAATAAAAGTTTCAGTAATCTTAGAAAATTCAAAATAACTTGAATTACAACAGTAAAAAATATATTTATATATACAAAAAAATAATAGTTATCTGTTAATTGAATTAAATATTTATTAACTATCTTAGAAGAATGACTACTTTCAACTACAAACCAAATGATCCATGAAGCAAATTATGAAATATAAAAATAAATAATAAAAAAATCAAATAAGTTTATAAAAATATAAATTCTAATAAAATAACATTAATATTTATATTAAACAAAAAATTATAAACGTACAGTATAAAGCTTAGAATTTCTTACCTTGATAAATATCACTGAAGCAGGTACCGGTAAGCAAAAATCAAAAACAAATATAAATAAATAAATAAAAACGTCTACCCTGTCAGCCAAAGGTAAGCGTTTTTATTTTTGTATTTTTAAGTTTTTTTGGTTTTTGCTTACCTGTTTTAACGTACAGTATGTGTACATTGCTGTACATGTCAAATTAACAGGCCTTATGGTAGAACTTATTCTTAGGTGGTTTTGCATTTATTATTTTTTTTTTCAAACCTTGGCCTTCAAACAAATTTTAAAACCAAAATTATTTATTGATGTTCTACTTAAACATGCCAGATAAGAATAAGAGCTGTTAAAAAAAAGTCATTTTTTTCCCATCCAACTTTATATATAAAAGTGCAATGTCTAATATTCGAAAGTAGTTCTTCCATTGATTTCAATTGAATAGGTCACATGGTCAAAATGGCAACCGCAGGGATGACTTCGCGAAGAGTTTTCGTCGTCGGGGTCGGAATGACCAAGGTAAAAAAACTATTAATTCACTTTAAAAATTGATGGAAAGTGAGCGTGAAGAATAATTAAGTTGGAATACGTGTTTTTTTGTAAAAAGTTGTAAGTGTTTGAATTGTAAAACAAGAGTTTTGTGTAGACGTGTCAGCAGGGTTCCAAAGCAAAACAAGAAGCGCATAATCAGCTGGTTGCGCTCGAATGGTGTTTTAGTAACTAACATTTACTATTTAAATTTAGTGATAAACAAAATTAATACAAACAATATCCATATTTTTAACAGTTGAATGGTTTTGTTATTACTTTATAAATGACATAGTTTAGAAATTTACTTTTTATGTTTTATTATTTTTGCTTCTGGGGCTTGGGACGTACACTTGGTAACTTTCTTAATTAAGTTACAAAAGTGTATGCTAGTTTTCAATACACACAATATTTGTTTTGTTTATTATTTGTCCTTTACAAGCAGTATTGATTTTTTACTTATAAACAAGTTTATGTAAATTTTTTTTATAACAGTTTTTTTAAAGAAATTTGGCTTATAATTTTGTAACTCTAGTTAAACTTATGTCGTGTTACAAAAGTTATAGTTTTCAATACATAATTTGATATTATTTTCTAATAGTTTAAAAATTGAACATTTTATGTAGAATGATGAATTTTTTAGAACATTACAAAAATTATAACTTATTTTTCTGAATTAAATCATTATTGTAGCACTTTTGATAGTACAGCAATTTAACATCATTTTCAAGCATATTTATTAGTTGTACTTATAAATAATTTTATTTGTGTTTTTGTATAGATATTTTATTGTATATGTACAAAAACACAGATTTTGATTTTATTAGTAACATTTTATTTTTACTATTTTTCACTAAAATAATAAATTTTATTTTTCTTATGTTGAGTTGAAAATACTAAATGCTGAAAAAAATACAATCCATTAAAAATTATTGAAAATTCACATTTAATTAATAATAACATTTAATTATCAATTAATTAAATTTAATTGATAATAATCCACACTTTATTAATAATAATTATGTTTAATAAAGTGAAATACAGAAGTATGCTAATGAACTTTACAAAAACTTTCAAAATGTTTGAAAACCAAAAAATAAATAAATTATAAGGAAAATTCAACACATTTTGTTAATTAAGTTACATCTTCCCTGTAGCATGTAATACAAAAGTTTTTGTTTGTTTGTTTGTTTTTTACATCAAGTTTAAGTTAATTATAAAATACACTATAAAATTAAATTACACACCTAAAAACAGACTCATTAACTAGACTGAAATTCAAAAGACGTTTTTGTAAAATTCCAAATTTTCAATTTCACAACCACCAAACAACGTTTTCTTGTTTCATTGGAAGAAAATATTTTTTTAACTCAATTTTTACTTAACAAATTTGCATTATTAGCTTGTTTTACTTGCATTTAAAACTGTTTATGCAACATGCACTTACGTAAAATAAAAACAACTCCAATTTTTATAGTTATCTTTTCACTATCTACTAAAGTGACTCAATTATGGAAACAATAGAATATTCCAAACATATGCACCAAATTAGTGTACTTCATGCAATAATTTTAATTAAGAATAAATATGGAAAAGCTAATTTCATATCATGGATTTTTTTTACAAACTTGAAATCTAATTTAAATGTTTATGTGCATTTGTATACAATGTTCATTTTTTGTTTAAAATAAACAAGTCTCATCATTTTTCATCATTTTTTTGCTAAGGAAAGCTGGATTTGTGTAATAACGAACATTGTTTCCTTCTTCCGTATCGCTTATATTAGAAAAGCTATGCCCTAATTTTTAAGGAACCATTTTTTTTTCACTTCATATCTTATGAAATTAAATGTGAAAAAAAAAGTAATAAAACTTTCTTTTCATTTTTTATTTATTTATTTTGTAAAAACTTTTATTGCTACTTTTTTTTTCTCTCATTTTTCCAATCTTGAAGGATGTTCCAATTTATCAAATCTGTAACTGATAGCCCTACGTTTCCATACTTGTTGATCTTTAGTTTCTGAACTTTTTTGGAGGAAAAAAATGAATTGTTACAAAATTTAGCATTTTTCCACATGACCTCTATTTCACTATACTATCAGTATTACCAATAAAGTCATGTAATTTTTTTTTTCGTTTCCTACAACTAGTTTGAAAAACCAGGGAGACGAGACAATTTTGATTATCCAGAAATGTCAGTAGAAGCTGGTAAATAAAACTTTCCAAACAAAATCTTAATTTTGTCAATTTTTATTATTTTTTTTTGCATTTTTCAATGTGATAGCTTATCTTGATTGAAAAACCGCTGATCAAATTGCAGAAGTGATTGTGCAGTCAATGCAAAAATATAACCACTGGTGATTTTTAATAAATGGAAGAAATATCCATATGTCCTGTTCATATATAAATTATTCAAACATTCAATTCAACCATCTAAAGTTTTAAAAATGCAGTGTAGTTATCTACATATTATACTCAAGTATCTTAGGTACCCCACTGAAATTTGGAATTGATTAACCAATATAAAGAACAATGAGTATAAAGAACAATGCAATTTGCAAGAATGTTTGTTACAATTACTTCTGGCAATAAACAAGTTCACACATTTTTTCACATGTAATATTTCTAATTTTAATTATTCTTTTAAAATTTTCTAGTTGGCAAAGCCCTGGGAGATGCCAAGGTAGCCTACAATGAAATTGAACATGCCTGTGTAGGTTATGTGTATGGTAAGTTCAACTGTTAAAATTCAAGTACAGTAATTTCTCATCATCCACTGGGGGTATGTTCTTGAAAAGTACTGTAATTATTAAAACCGTTGTTAGAAAGACTTAATATTCAATTTCATACAGAATATATAATTGTCACATAGCACAAAGAATGTAGAAAATTATCAGATGTGTTATTTAAAATGAAAATCGTCATAATTGTTATTAATTTCTTTTTTAGGGGATTCGACTTGCGGTCAGCGAGCGTTGTATCAAGTTGGAATGACTGGCATTCCGATTATCAACGTAAGTTTGATGTTAATGCAAGAATGTAATAATCACCAACTTTCAACTCTGCATTAAGTTAAAAGTGAAAATGTTAGGACTTCGTAATTTAAATTGTTATGAAGTCATTATTAAACAGAAAAAAAGTAGTTTTTCAAAGTAGCATAATGCTGTTTGTAGGTGAATAACAACTGTTCTACTGGTTCAACTGCATTGATGACAGCAAAGCAATTGATCGAAGGAGGTATTAATGACATTTTAATATCAAAGTTAATAAGCAAAGTTTTTCTTATCAATAAAATTAATCCATGTACAATTAATAGGAATAAGAAATTGCGTGTTGGCATTGGGATTTGAAAAAATGGAGCGTGGATCCTTGTCCTCAAAGGTTTGTCATTGGAGTAGCTTATCAAGATATTGGTTTACAAAGAAACTGTTTACGACATCAATTTTACATATTAAAAGACAAGTACAAAACAAAACTAAACATGCTCTAAATCCCCCAATGTAAAAAATTCCCAATCAATGTAAACACCAACTCCTATAATATAACCCATTATGGTTTTTGGAGGGCCTTATAACAATCTTGCAAGCCATTGTAATGTCAGCGACATAGTAGTTGGCAACACTCTATGAGATAAATAAAAAACCAAAAGTTGAGAGTTACAGAGAGATCAAGATGCAAAACATGTCGCCAAGTTAAAGAATTATTTTAAGGCAAAATAACACAGCCATCTAACCATGTAATCATTTTGTTGATTTTGGGAACGCATCAGAAATAAAAGCCACTAATTTTAAAGCTGTACAAACACCTTTGAACCTAGTAGCTCTTATTTTGTGCACCAAGAAGGTTTTGTTGCATAAACCGAATGATTAACTTACCTTTTGATATATTGTAGTATGATGATCGTACGAATCCAATGGATCACCATGTGGAGCTCTTAGCAATGACTCGTGGTTTGGAAGCAGCTCCGATCGCTGCCCAAATGTTTGGTGCTGCAGGATTGGAACATATGGAAAAATATGGCAAGCATCTAATCTGGTTACAAATCGCACTGTCGTTTGAGAAAAATAGAAATTCAAAAATAATATATCTTGTAATGCAATGTGGATGATAGATTTTTGATGTTTACCTTCGTTTAGGTACCAAGCCAGAGCATTTTGCAAAGATTGCATGGAAGAACCACAAGCATTCCACAAACAATCCGTAAGCTTGATTAAAACAGTAAATCTAACAATTGAGTGGTTTTCATGCTGATTAATAACATTTATTTTATTTTATTTCTTTTTTGCAGCTATTCTCAATTTCAAGATGAATATTCCTTGGACCAAATTTTGCAAGCACTGCAAATTTACGGCCCTTTGACGAAACTGCAATGCTGGTACTTTGATATTCACTGTCCTTTCAAATAAGTCGTAGTGATACGTATGCAATAACACATAAGTGAGGCTGCAATTTTCTGTGTTCTGTTAATATGACGATTTTCAACTATGTTCGCCACTTGTCATATTCATTGGTGATTTTCAGAATGGTGCACTCATGAGCTCAAGAGTCTAGATCTAGCTCTATTGTACACATAATATTTGAGTATAGACATGTTATCAATTTTTATAATGCCAGAAAAAACAACTGTTTTTTTTTAGGCGTAGGGCCTGAAACCTAACTTGCTGTATGAGCTGGGCCTCATTGTAATAATGACAAATGCTTGAACATTATAATCTTACAAACTGATAAGCCTTAAACTTATTTTCTAAATTCTAGCCTAAAATAATATTGTAAATAAAAAGCTATGTTCTGTTATTTGCCGGAGGGCCTGAAATCTACATTAACGATAGATGCCCGAACTTGATGTACTCACAAACGGATAATCCTTAGTGATGGTTTTAAATTTAAAACTGAAGGAATATAGTATAAAGAAGGCTATGGTTCCGTTATTTGGCAGAGGGCCTAAAATCTAACTTGCTTTATGAGCAGGACCCAACTGTAGTGACAAGTGCCCGAACTTGATAAACTCCCAAACTGATGAGTCTTAGCGATGTTTTTGAATTCTAACCCATAGTAATACGGTAATAATTTGCTTTTTATTTCAGTCCAACTTCCGATGGTGCTGCTGCTACAATTTTAGCTTCTGAAGAGTTTGTGCGTGCTCACAACTTGCAAGGACAAGCAGTGGAAATCTTGGCAATGGAAATGGCGACCGATCTTCCGAGCTCTTTCAAAGAAGACAGTTGCATGAAAATGGTAATTATTTTAGTTAAAAAACTAATATGCATTAAGTGTTCACTCAGCAGTCACTTTTTTGCAGGTTGGCTACGATATGACTAAGACAGCTGCTCAAAATGCCTTCTCCAAAACAGGTGGGTTTCATTTTACCTGGATACGTTCATATAAGATCACATTGTTGACCTATAGTTACCAGGTTGAACTATGACATATTGTAATGTAGTGATTTAAAACAAAATATTAGGCCAGCCACAAACATACCTGATGTCATCCAATTTTGTCAGCTGAACTTTGCTAGATGGTCATTGGACGATTCAATGAGTAACTAATGACGATCCAGCGTTTAGTCGACGAAATTTTATGACATCAGCCATTTTTGCGGATGGCCTTAGTTTCTTAAATGACTTTTTTTTTACTCGATCAGGGCTTTCTCCCAGCCATGTGCAAGTAGTGGAATTGCATGATTGCTTTTCTGCCAATGAACTGATCACCTACGAAGCCCTGGGATTGTGTCCGCCTGGAAAAAGTGGTGAAATGATCGATTCTGGAAATAACACATACGGTGGGAAGTATGTGATCAATCCAAGTGGTGGACTGATTTCGAAAGGACATCCACTGGGCGCTACAGGTAGGAAAATTTTATCTTTCATGGATGCAAATGCATTGCGTCGATATGCGTTTGATTCGCATTATGTTGTGTAATGCAATGTATGTGCAGGTAAGTCCAGAAAGGATTTTACCACTTTGTAAGTGTACGGTGTGACAATTTATTCAGGACAGTGAGACAATTGATGTCATTTTATGACAAACTACATCAGGCGTTACATCAAATAGTCATTTTAGTTCAACATGACTGCCACTGGTACTACGGCATGCATCTGACAATTTCTTGCCAAATTTACTGCAGTATATCAGGTGTCTTCAACTGAGATGGTGATTTGAGCTGTGAGCTCATACAATATCAATACCACATAACACTCGCAAGGTGTAATGTGGTACTCGCAGTGGCAGAATCCAGTACTATTGCACTATGTTAGTCAAATTTGATATGTTTTACCATACAATTATGCATTAAATGATTCTGAAAAGCTTTTGAATAACTTGTTATATGCTTACAAAGTTGTAAAGTTTTTCTGGATTACCCTATATAAGCAAGTCATACCCTAGTTGAATATAGCTTTATTACCAATTGAGTATCATAAGGTCATCATCACTGATGCATATCATCAAAGAGTTAATTCAACCAATCCAGACCTGACATTAGATAAGGATGTATGTTGGTTGTCTTAACCGAGTTATAGGTAAATGCAAGAAATGGAATGATAAAAACGTGGGCAAATAAACGAAGAGAATACACGTGTTGATCAGCAACATACGATTTGAATACCTTGCTGTGTTATTCGGAAATTGTGAAAAAAAGAACGAAATTTAAGCAGTGTAATGTCTTTGAACATTGGAGTGGTCAATCTGCTTTAACTATCCTACATATAAATTCTGACTTAAACACAAAATTAGGTTGCAGCCTCCTAAAAATGAAAATCATCTGTGTCTTACCTGCAATTTAAATGTCATATAGAGATTGAGAGAAGTACGAAAATCGGGAATCAGGTGGTTTTAAAGATCCTTAAGAATGAAGTCATACCCCGCCCCCTCCTAGTCAGTGAAATTTCACAGCATTAAAAAGTGACGGACAATCGATAGAGATCGTGTTTATTGGTTTTAAGCATTGCATATGTTGACTGCAACTTCATGGGTTGATCTAACTTTGAAAATGGTTATGTCGAGATAAAAGTTATCATTTTTGGAAATGGATTAAGGCAGGGTAAGGCAGTGTTCTGTATGTAATACATGAATGATGATACGTTTCAAATTATATGCAAGTATAAAATGTTGTTTTGTACTTGTAGAAAATGGCTCTTTATTGAGGGCTTTCGGTTGAAACGGATATTTTTTAAAATGCATTATATGACTATAGACTATAGATAATGGTTTAGCATGGCATTTTTATACATAACTGAGATTTTATTTATTCCACCGACATTGTGATGTAAGCTATGTGAAAGTTCCGTCAATGCATTTCCTTTATATTACAACTCGATTATAGACATTGTTCAAGTTGTCAATTTACAAGTTCGGCAGTGGTGTTTTTCCTTGATACATATTTCATAATCAACATTTATTTCCATTTTACAGACTTCTTTTACAAATGTTCATAAATTAATTTTCGTAAATTAAGGTTGTCTGTATAATCAAGCAATTCATGTACACTGATTTATGTGAAGTTTACCTTTCTAAAAGATACATGCAAAAAAGATTATCTTTCCGAACTTAACATTTTTTCACATGTGAAACTTGAACACAATTATTGGGAATGTGAACAAAGATTAGTATTAAATATTAGACCCTGCACCCTGAATGAATAGCATAGACCCAATTGTCTGTGTTTTCCTTGATAAAGCCTTTTACTGCAGAAGGCAAAACGTTGGGTTTTCTTCAAAATGGTACCCAGTCAGTAAAGGTACAGGAAGTTTGTGTTAAAATCTCTTCTTTTATCCATTGTTTTAACCAAAGATTAGTATAAAAAGGATTCACTTCTAGAATCGTCAAATGATCAATACCAGTTAGTTATCACATAAATGTACGCATATTTATGCATGAATCCTTTTATTTATCAATTATATAAAAAGTATTCCAAATCACTGCATTTCAACAAAATATAGGGGGTGTCCCATGTAAACGTAGCCTGGCTATAGATGCAAGTGTGTAGGCTACTTTCATATGGGACACCCTGTATATTTGGATTAGAATGAATTAGTCGGTACATTAATTGTAATATTTTAAAATAAAAAAAAAATGTTTATGATGATACTTCAATAACAATATGATACTTCATATTGAATTGAAGTAGCATCAGCATCATAGTGGTGTGCTATCGGTTATTGGTATTAACAAAATACAAGAAAAATAAGTATATTGAACAAAACTCTTCAAACCAAAGATAAAGCAATGACAACATTGACACAATCTCTTGATAAAAATTTATAATTTATCGGCGTACAACTACTTGCTTTTTCACTATTTGTTAACATTTCTGCTTAGTAACGCACATATATCTTTTGGACTATTATAATCTCAAGTGTTTAACAGCAGCATTTAAAAAATGTACAATACATAACCTACGTTTTATCTAATCTCAGTGCAACGGAATATAACACTTTACAAATATAATTTTTGTGGATGTTATTTAGATTACTATAAACATGTGCGACCAGTAGATGCTACGTTTTTTCCATATTGCAATAACCTGGTTGTAACAGCTTCCTCATAGCTAGCCTAGGTGGGATAAAATTATTATTAAACTGGTTTCATTTTTTGAAGTATTTTTTTCTTCTTCTCGATCTTACTAAAGGAAGTGTATCTCCTCATTTAACGCTTCCTGTACCTTTTATATTTTTTTGTTGGTTGATGTTTATAATTTTGTCCCAATTTTATGGCATTAGAGGTGTCTTTCATGAAGCAGTGAAAGTAAATTACAAATTATAAATGGTCGTTTAGCAAAAAAATTAAAATAAATAAAATGAAATCAAGTGAAATCGGAAGAAATGTGGCATTTGCATGAAACATTGAAATGTTAGGGAAGGAAGTAATAATGTAATGTAATCCATTATCATCTCTGTGTATTACGAGTTGTATGCCCATCAACAATAATGGGAGGCATTTGATTCAATAAACATACATGATTCATTGATTTAACTCATGTTGCTTCGCAATATTCATTACAGTTATTTATTATTTTACTCTATGTTACTTTGAACATTTGTCGGTTAATGTTTTATGTTTACTTCATCTCATCAGTTACTGTTTATATTTTTGTTGGTATGGTAAAACATGTATTATGTTATGTTATGTTTGATTTATTTTTAGTTGTTGTATGGAAACATTGAGGCACAGAGAGACAGACAGACACTTGGGTTTTATATTGTTTAATTGTATAAGCATGATACTTTTTTATTTATGAATTATGGTACAAACTTATACTAAACATTAGATAATATTTGCAACACGTCAAAATTTAATTTTAGGATTGTCATATGTCATAACTTGTAAAAAAAAAAATCTTGCACTAAAAAACACAAAAACTGCATGAAATAAAATGATGTAATGTTAGTGAGCGTATTAATGTAGTTTTATGTCATCCATACTATGAAAGTTATTACGGTAATGCAAGGTATTTTCTTGTTCATTACTTTATTATACAACCTATACATTTTGCATTAAAAAAAGATTTAGTTACAACATCTAAAAAAAATTGATATATTGCCGGTTAATCTGATAAAAATGTTGAACAGATGCAAGAGAATTTTTTTTTTAATCTCTACGCCATAACACTAGAACAATGCCAATTGGTTGGAAACACTTGGGAAAAAAATGACATGCAAGTTACATAAGTGGTCCGCGCCCTCTCCTGTTTTTCGTTCTGGCGTAAAATTGTGTCAGTTTTTTTCACCATCACCAGGGGAGAGGATAAACTTTTCCTTGCTCCGCTCTGTTTTGAAATAACATAATCAGCAGCACAACATATATTTTATAGCTGCATTTTATTACGGACTTTCACTTCAGAGGGATCGTGAGGTAGGTGCATCTGGTTAGCGTTGTCAATGTAGTTAAAACTCATTAACTAGCAATTGGTCCAACGTAGTAACGTTTATCTTGTAACCACAACAACACTAGCTATTGTAGTTACAAGTGCAAAATCTGGGGCAAAAGCTTCACATTGCGAAGAAGAAACATTGTGTGTGTGTACACAATGTGTGTTGGAAAAAAAAAGGACAATGACTTAGAATAATTGTTGACCTCCATAAAAGCAAAAATCGGATCTAATAACAATGCGATTTTTGTTTTGTCTTTTTTATATATATAGTTGATGGTACTTTTGCTTATAGCAAAGTACCACCAAGTACCGAATTTCGGTATGGTCCACGTGTACATACCAAATTATTGTTATGTATAGCACATTTACGCCAACCGAACTTTTTGTATATCAAAATTTTTTTATGCCTTGATTAAATTTCAATTTCTCATTCATTTATTTAGTTGAAAGTTTGTTTTTTGTTTGTTTGTTTGTTTGTTTTCTATTGTAAAAAATAGTACCAATGCATGACAATGAGTCATGTATAAATTGCATTTATGCAGATGACAAAAATTGTATAGTGAATAACATATCTTGTTCATATTGCCCAAAGAATCTAATTTTGCAATACAATAAAATTTTTAATTTTTGTAATTGCAGTTTGATGGTATATAAATTAGTTATAAAATGTATCAATATTTGAAAGGTTTACAGCCAATTCATCTATCTCATTTTGTATACCTGAAACATAGCCAACAAGTAATAGTAACTATTACTTGTTGGCTATGCCTGAAACATGAAGTTCCATGTAATATAATATTGATAGATCAATAAGGTGATGAATATCATATGGATAATTTTATATGGATTTAGTATCGTGATTCACACAGTTTAGAATCACATTTCAGATTAGATGAAATAAAAGTGAATGAATGGTTATTTTATCGGTTTAATAACTTATTAAAATGTTAATATCACTTGCTGGTTGGTCGTTTTCTACACTGATTGCTCAAGTTAGAATGCACAGAAGTAATCGTAATTACAAATCAACTAGTAAATTAAATTTTTAGCCAGAATATTATTATATATTTGAATGGCCTGGTGTAAAAGGGTGTTACGTAATATTTTTACATGATAGAGGAAAATGGAATATCTGAACGTTGCTTTGCTGTCTATAGGCCACTTTACACTTCTTGCATTATTAGTCTTTACACACATTGTTGTTTTGCTCAAGATAATGCTTCAGGAAGGTAGAACACATTCGAAAATGGTTCCAAGTCATTTTTGATCCAAAATATTACTTAACACCCTTTTTTTTACATCAGGCTTTTCATTTATTTATGTATGCAAATTATTATATTTACTTATACATTATTAATATTACTATCACATTACTTTGCTATTATTGTTGTTGCCTTGTATATTTGTAAGACAAAATCGTAAGCAACAATTTTGCTTCGGGTTTTGTAAATGGAAGAATAATGTCATTTTTTTATGAAGATGTTTGTTTTCCGTGTACGTTTTTTTTTTGTGTTTTCCGTATTAATTAGAAGTTATTTTGTCCCATTTTCGTTTCCTTATCTGCAATCTTAAAAAAAAAAAATTATCTGTACACCTGACAAGAGTCAGCACTGGGTTCTATGTTTATTGGATTAAGTACTCCAAATTTATTCTATTTTATGAAAATGAATTTTATGAAAAAAACTGAAATACTCACCCACACAAACTGGAAAACCATTGTGTATATGCAGTCAGAACAGATGTGAAATAAAAATGAACGGGAACTGCAATTCCAAGTGACTCTAGTATTATTATTGACAATAATAAAAAGGAAATACCATGTTTTAAATACTGGGTTATTAAAAAAAGTGAAACTACTTTTTTCAAAGCCACGACATATGCATAAATGACTAATACATTTGTATGAAGTTTTGATTTTTTTTTCATAAATATGGTCACATTTTAGAAATGATTATTTGAGGTTATGTTTGAAAATATAGCCTGTTTTACACATTAAATTTAAGCATTTCAACGCTGTATTTATATAATGTTCAAGTACCATTGGACTTTCAATGTTTGCTTGTAGTTTCTAATGAATTGAAGCTACAGAAATAAATTTGAATTGTGTGGAATGATTAGAAAATAAAATGCGCATACAATTTTTCAGTGTTTTTAGAATTAAAGATATGTTCATATTTTGAGACAATAGTTGATTAACAATAGTTGATAGTAGATTTCCCAAAACCCCGACTTCAAAGATTTGTCCCTACTAAAGGATAATATTCAATACAGGAAGTCATCCAATGTATGGTTATGTTCTACATAATCTTGCATAAATTACAAATCGCTTAAGTATGCTACTTGAATTAAAATTCAAAGTGGCAAATCATCAGCATTCAGTTACTTATGCAGCCAACACAAAAGTGCATAATTGTGAAAAACATTGTGCATATAATGAATGTATGGGAGGATTATTTTTTATCGCTTGTTATCAAAGTCACATATAATGAACTTAGAAAATTGAGTACTTTTGGTACTTCCATGAAGTCTACTAATGACCATTGGACTTCCATGTTTGTGTGATGATTTGAGTAGACTAACTTTTAAAACAGAGTGGTAATAATACTTATATATAAGTAATAGTTTGTAATCAAAATTTCTAACTGTTTTGTTTCTCTTAAACATTGGCAGGGCTTGCACAGTGTGCAGAAC
This sequence comes from Cryptops parisi, assembly GCA_034695005.1. Classification (NCBI taxonomy): domain Eukaryota; kingdom Metazoa; phylum Arthropoda; class Chilopoda; order Scolopendromorpha; family Cryptopidae; genus Cryptops; species Cryptops parisi. Next base: position 39,790 of record JAQIWH010000124.1, read on the forward strand.
TTTGCTGGCAATTGAGAAAAGAAGCTGGTCCGCGTCAAGTACCGGGGGCTACTATCGGTTTGCAACATAACATTGGATTAGGAGGAGCTGCCGTCGTTGCTTTATACAAAATGGGTTTCCCACAAGCTGCTGCTGCACGAAGGTTTGTATATTATATTTGCATTTACATTATGCTACTGCACGATCGTACATTAATCCTGTTTGTACATAATATCTTGAAACCATAGTGTGTCTATGCTTCAGTGTAACAGTTTTAATGCATGATGACGACAACCTTTATTCTCAAATATACCCTAATTTGGTATATTTTTTCAATGATATTGTGAAAGGCTATTTAGAGTCTTATACAACATGAAATATGACTAAAGAGGAAAAAAAAAGATAATTTTCAAAAACAATTGTATGCTAATTTTATTATTGTGTATTTCAGACCAGGAGTCGTTGCACAACCAACCGCTGCCAAAGCAACTAGCCCTGATGGATTTCAATCTGCAACAGTATTTGATCAAATTTCAGAGGGCTTAAAGATGGTACGTGCAATGAATTTTATGTCTTTGAGAAACGTCACCAGCACGTATAGTTTTTATAAAACATTCATGCGCTGCATTCCCAAATGAATTTTTGAAGGAAGTTTCATTGATAACTGTACATTATGAAACTCACATTTTGGTACAATTATGAGGCATTAAAATTGTGTTCAACAATGTATGCGAGAAAACATGTTCTATGTACAGAACATGGTAATAAAGAGTCTACAATATTTTGCTCACTCATATAACTTGGTAAAGTTCACAATCTGTATACTCGAGTAGTTAGTGCGCCCCTTAAACATAAAATATCTATCTGCACAATCTGTATGATAAAGAAGTTACTCTACTTTTTGCTATTGGCACGACCAAAACATTTATGGCTGCTTAGTCGGACTGTCCAAAATTCATTCCTGATTGCCGTTTCAGGATTACTAATTTATGGACATGTGGCTATTGGTCTATACAGGGTGTTCCTGAACGATCTAGTCAAATTTTAACCACAGATGCTACACACCAAAACAAAGCAAAAGTCCATTTAAAAATTGGGCCGGAAATGCTTCCCTTTGGAGATAACACTGGGTGAAGTCATAGGGTTATGTATTTTACTCAATCGCTATAGGTGTGCTAATGAGTTTGCATTTCCAGACTCATGTTTATATGGTTTGTTTGCTTTGTTTTGATGCGTAGAAATTTGTGGTTAAGATTTGACTAAACCTTTAATTTGTTTTCGAGCAATTCATTGAAAACATGCAGAACTCAGTGCAAAATATACGTTTTCAAGCGACTTGCCTTAAAACGGCGAATTCAAGTCAAAACAGCATGTTTTGAAGCGATTGATTGAAGACCTTTTAGAACACTCTGTATTCATACTACGGCAGAATGGTTTTCTATTCGTATTGATGCTAACTCGCTGTTTTTGCATGTTTCAGTAATTCCCCTTAATACAGTTAATGTTGTCAGATTAAAGATTTTTCAAGTGAATGACAGTGTATTAATATGTTTGTGCATGAAACTGCAAGTTGCACACATCCTTCAGCATAGAGCACCCTTGAAGGCATTTTGTTTCAGTAGTAATAACAAAATACAGTTCCAAGAATATTTCATGCCTTTTGCAGGATGGAGCCGATTGGGTGAAGAAGATGAAAGGAATTTACTGTTTCAAAATAACCCGACCTGATGGCACAATAGGTTCCTGGATCGTAGATGTTAAAAACGGAAACGGTGCTGTCAGTTTTGGAGAAGGTAAGTTGTTTAGCTGGTGTCTGATGATACATCCGAAACGTGATACATCCGAAACTTGGATAGTTCTGTCATTTCCATATTTAGTTATGAGTAATTACCTTCAAACTGAATTTGAATGTTGATATCTCACGGTGGACACCCAGTATAATAGTAGCATTTGTTAAAACAAAAAAGTCTTGTGTGGCAGAATGCTACTAGATTTTAAGGTAAATGTACAGTGTGTTTTAGTGTTCTGTACATGATTTTCAAAATTAGATTTATATTTAAAATAAGGATGCAATCTTATCTTGCATAGTTTAAAATTTATATAACTTCTTTATTTATTGCTCACATGATTGTGAGTTATTTTTATGGGTCCATATTAACTCTATGATTTGCAATCCAAACGTTTATTTCTTGAGTTCAACAATATTACGTACATCTCAAACTGTGGTACAATTCTTGTGAACTAAAACACTCAAAACTAAAAATATGGGAAATTTGACGTAATGCGAAGACTAACTACAACCTTAAAAACTGACCACATTTGGTTGTGAAAACACATTAATTACGCAAGTCTGAAACCTGTATATCTTAGGCATCCCAACATTTTTGGTATATTTTAAATCATAATAGACAAAATGAAACTCACATCCAGGGGCAGCTACATGTTCAGAATAATATAGCAGTAAATATTTTTAATGCACACATTTGCAGGGGTGGAGTGCTCCCTCTGACCAAGAGGCGGGAGCAAGATGCTATTTAAAAGAACACTATTTAACACAAAAACTACTAGGTTTATATATTAGATCAGGACCGATCCATTTTTTCGGGGCCCCGGCACATCTGTAAGTAGGCCTACTGTAATCAGAAAGTTTGTACAGGCGAGTTTTGGATTACAGCAGTCATGACTTAACCACTGATAAGGACAAATGCACTAATCCACGTTATCAATTTTTGTTTCTATTAATATTTATCAGTAATAAACCAAGGTGGCCTAGTTCTTATACAGATGAACGGAATTGTCAACGTAAATAATGCACAGGATTACAAGAAATGCAGAAGAAAAACGATCCAATTAGATGGAGTCGAGGAATGTATATGAGCCAATCAATTTTCAATGATTTTAACTTCTAGTTGCATTGCGCAGACATTGTGAAAACAGGCAAAAATGCCAATTATCTGCAAAACAACAAGGAAACTTGGTGTTCAAATTGTAATGGGTGTACTAGTGGCTACAAATTTTGACTTAATGGAACTCTTTCGTGGCCCGAGACTCGCTTGTACGATCATGAAGGAAATTAAAACTCCATTCGTATACTGCATGGTTGACTGAAATGAACCAAGCGACCATTGGTGTGTTAAACAAAGGATGTTGGTTTTTCTAGTTTATACTACTCAGTTGAAGGTTATGCGTACATAGGTGTATAACGCTCAAGCAAAATATATTTATAAAACAGTTTTTTGTGTGTTTTTAGGGAAGGCTGATTGTACACTATCGTTGAATGATAGCGATTTCATGGAGCTGATGCTTGGAAAACTCGATCCACAAAGAGTAAGACAAGTTTGTTTTTTGTTCTTTATGAGTAAACTTCTCAATTTGATCATTTCTGCATACAGTAAAATTAGCATATGATCTTTCAGCTAGTGGTATGGATGTTGTAATTCATTTAACATCCACTTATTCCTCGTTATCCATGGGCTTTTTAATATACATCACACAATTAAGATTTTGCTTTATTTTGAAAATTCGTATATTTTGAACTATTTTTAGCTTAATCGTCATTGGTCAAGATGAACAAAAATCTCGTAAAATTATCTCTAAAAATTAGTAAATATCACTTGATTTTGGTGTTGGCGATTTAAGTCCAGGTTATTAGAGAATTCTCTAGCAGTTTCATCTTAGGCTAATTTTATTACGGACAACTCTCGGTTTAAGGCATTTGATACGAAAAGTTGCCTTTATTAGTTTAATGTAGGGTCAGTTGTTTTAATTACAATTTTTTTATATTAATATATACGTTATCCATGTTTCAGGCCTTTTTCCAAGGAAAATTGAAAGTAGCTGGCAATATGGGATTAGCATTAAAGCTTCAACAGTTTACACAAAAAATGCCTCTTGCAAAACTGTGAGATGGAATAGTATTGTTATTATATATAGTGCACATAAATTTTTTTCCATACAAATAAGTATACAATCATACTTACAACCAAACTTGATGCGCAGCATTATTGAGCAAATTAATTGAAGAGGACAAAAAATGATTATCCAATGTATAGAATTATGGGTCCAATGAAGGGGTAATTGCAAATGCATTCAATTGATCGTATAACACTTTATATTTTTTAAATTTATATTTTCCTTTTCCAAGGGGTTGTTAATCACTGTATAACAAATTTAAAATATAAAATAAAATAATCATTTACCTACAATTTTAGTATAATTAGTGATGTTCATTATCATATCTTGTGATTAGCATGAAATCAGTATGAATGAATACGAGGTCTGTTCAAAAAGTTCGCGGACTGACGTCATAAAACAAAATGTACTTTATTCATAAGTTACATGTCTGGGTCTCCTTCACAATGCACACACTTATCCCAACGGTGTTTCCACTTGTTGAAACAGTCCTGGTACGCTTCTTTTGTAATGTCCTTCAGCTCCTTCGTCACATTTGCCTTAATCTCAGGAATTGTCTCAAATCTTCTTCCTTTCAAGGGTCTTTTGAGTTTGGGGAACAAGAAAAAGTCACAAGGAGCAAGGTCAGGTGAGTAGGGGGGGGGGAGAACAGTGATCGAGTGTTTAGCCAAAAACTCGCGAGTTCTGAGGACTGAATGGGCTGGAGCATTGTCGTGATGGAAAAACCACTCGCCACTCCTCCACATTTCTGGCCTTTTGCGACGGATGGCATCCCTCAGTCGTTTCAAAACTTTAATGTAGTAGGTCTGGTTCACTGTGGAGCCTTCGGGGAGGTACTCGTGGTGAACAACACCCTTAGCATCAAAGAAAACTGTCAGCATCACCTTGACATTGGATCGAACTTGGCGAGCTTTTTTGGGTCTGGGGAACGTTTCACCCACCCACTGGGACGATTGGACCTTCGTTTCAATGTCATAACCGTAAACCCATGTTTCATCACCTGTTATGATCCTTGACAAGAAGTTCTCATTTTCTTCTGAACGATCAAGCAGTTCCTGACAAACCTGGACGCGATTGGCTTTTTGGTCGTCCTTCATCAGGCGTGGCACAAATTTCTCAGCAATCCATGATGCGCCATAGCGGTCAGAACAATAGATATTAGCGCCAAGCATACCACACCCCAGGTATGATATGTTATAATATGATAAGTTAAGGACCAGTCTACTGCCATCTTGAAAACGTTCATCAAACTCATCTTCACATTTTGAATAATTTAAAACTGCATTTTAAGAATGTACTGTACTTATGCATTTTGAAATTGGTATTTGTCACGATGTTGCGCTACGTCTCAACAAACAACTCATTTACATGTGAAACCAATCTGAAGTAGTAGTTTGGAATCTGTTTTGTCACCAGATGTCGTCCATGTCTCGCCTCACACAAACTGCGCTCTCATCAGTGATTTTAAGATCCTAATACAAATACAGTTTAAAGCCTATAGAAATTGTCACCCCAGTGCAAATAGTGTTTTAATTTTCGAATTGAATTCAAATAATTTTTACATTCATTGAAACATAAATATTTCTTGAAATATATTTACAAATAAAATCTCAATTACGTCACAAATACCATAATTTTACTGGTTCAAAAAAAACATTATTGTGGCAAAAGACAATTTCAATGAAGTTCGAATCATGTTTATACTCTTTGGGAGGAAGTGATCTTTTTGTGTGTGTTTGATACAAAAGTGATATATACAAGTAGAACCATGTTGGAAAGGAAACTTTTGATATCTTGCCTGAAATGTTTATATGCCACAGGGTACTGTAACATTATGGTATATTAAAATGTCCGTCGGTCACTGCAGAGGAAAAACCCGGCTTCATTTTATCAGCAAAAGTTAATATTATTTTAAAGTCTGCGCTTGTGTCAACTGTTACCAGATTGTGCAATAGTTTGGCAGAACTGTTCAGTTGTCGGAAGAAAGCGTCGTCTTTTCTATAAAAAAAACACCACCAAAAATAAAATTTGATCTTAGATTTTTGAATATTTAGAAAAATAATGTATATATAAAAAATAAGGTACCGAGAAGCAGTTTTACTAGCGCAATCAGAATGCGTTCATACTGAGGAAAATTCCCACCGCCATTCATTTAGTTGTGCAAGTAGCACTTTTTTTTCTGTAAAGACGTTATTCATGACGATGGAAAAATAAAAGCAGGAAAAAACTTTTCTATGCAGGAACGTGAATAAAATCTATTGCTTAATTTTTAATAACTCGTCGGTTAAGGAAAAAAAATAATTTGAGAGTTTAAAAACTAACGTTTGTTGCAATACTAATCTTCAGTTAATTGAAAAGAAAAAGTCGCCAATCTCAAACTAATGAAATTTTTTTGAGTTATCTCTAGCCATTATAAAATTGCTAACGTTTAAAGAAATGCTTTCTAAAACAAAGTAAACAAGAAACGGAAAGTTTTTGGTTTACCGGCATTGATTGAACGTCTTGATGAGGAGGCAAGCTTTGTATCTCAACTGGCGACAAAACTGGTCAATGATCATGTGCTTGTTGTCCATTTCCAGGGCTCGTACCTGGAAGGAATATAATTCATAAATCTCAGTAAAGGTGAAATTTCATGTTCATTTAAACATTGTGAGTATTTTGCACAATTTGGTGGAAAACAAATTATGAATAATCATGAAAACCATCTAGCATTTCTAAAACTTTAATACACCAAGCCTTTGTTAATTTTGGAACAACCACAAGTTTTAGTTTAAAAAAATTAGAATTTTCAAAATCTTGCAGCGCCCTTCAAGCTGGTTGTGGTGCCCCAGGGTGCTCTTTGAAAACCATTGACATAAATGATACATGAACGAACTTATCCTACACAAGGTTTATGTTGTAATATTAAATTACTAGTAAGTTAGCCAGTACAATAGCACGGGAAGAATGATATTTTTCGATGGGCGGGGTTAAAGCGTCCATGATGGCGTAATGGGCGGAGCTAAAGCATCTCTGAGACACTCATGCAAAGACCTGGGCTAATCTTATATTCTTACATTAAACAAATAAAAATTTATGTAACAATAATATATATTTATAATTAAACAAATTATATTCTTGCCTCGTGTATTAGCGTTTTGACTAGGTTCCCTTTGCTTCGGATCAAACTGAACACACTTCTGCAATGATACAAAACGTTAACGAATAATATTAGTTATCGATCAATTTCTGGATTTAGAGAATGCAAGATGTACTTAATGTGCATAATGTTATGTACTTGGTGTTGCTGTTTCGTTTGGTTCTGGCCCTAGATCCTCGTGCTTTAGAACCTTCCCTTCCTTTATCATGACCACGTGAGGTACTGACCAACTCAAAATCGAGATCTACCAGAGAAATCGGATGAGACGTCCACATCATGTCATCAGTTGCAATGTCTATTTTTCCATGTTCCTAATAAGAAATAAATGCAAATTTTGAGACATTCTCTTTTACGATGAAATTTATCAATGGTCATCAAGAGGACGCTTACTTTCAACAAACCCTGAACAGGTAAACCGGGTAAGTATTTCGAACGGTCCGAGTCGGAAACTAGACAGCAATTTCCTTGTTCAAACGGGCTCAAAAAGTGGGCCAGCAATATCACCATCTGGAAGTTATAAAAAAAACTACCACATTCATTGTCCCTGTTTCTCATTGCATGGTCCTAGGATCCCCAAAATCTTTTCATGGGGTCTTTGAATTAAAAATTACTTTCATAATATTGTTACAGTAAGGTGATGTTTGTCAATTGGCCGAATTATTTTCAAAATCAATATTTTATTTTGAAATAGATGGAAATTTATTTATAATAACTTTTCTTAGATTTTAGATCATTAGATTAAAAGAGGGTCTTCATTGTTGGCAATCTTTTAAGGGGTCTAAAAGATTGTTTAATAGTGATAAGGAGTCCTAAGACCAAAAAAATTTGACAACTGCAGGTCTATTGCGTTGGTGATACGGCAAAAAAAAATTTAGAAATGTCGTTTAATTTTAAGACTTACAGCATCTACTTCCTTTTTCGATGATCCTTTGACTACCATGTTACCATATTGTTGTAAGTGCAACTCGAGAACAGACTCCAAAAAATCATCAGAGAATCTTTCCAGTCCGTCAAAGTTTAACACCTGAAAAAGTGACAAAAACAAACAAACCAAAACGCATATTTGATCTCTGGTGTTCAATAGCAACTAAGTATTGTGGAACACATGTTCATTCCCACTTTTTTGTTTTAATTACCTGTAAATGGTGACCATCTAAACCACTCCGTTCGACTTTTTGAATAATGATTGCCAGCTTTTGAACGCAACTTGTTAACTTGTCATTCAGAGAGTCCTGATCCTGATCCATAAACATAATTTTTTTTTTAGAATAAATACCAAAAATATCTTATAAATATTTGATAAAGACAATATTGAATGATAATTTTAAGATTGAATAATAAATATAAAAAAACACTTATTTAAACTGAAATTTTTTCATAAAAATACAAGGTATGATCAGGATATTTGGTATCGGGTAGAATTGCATGCATGCAAGTACTGTAAGTATGTTATACGAATATGAAACGGAAAACATTTTTGGAGAACACTATGCACGACCAGATTCATATTGCATCTCTGTAATTTGCTCTGCTTGAGAATAATGAATGTTTAAATTTGATCGTGTCAACATTGTTTGTCAAATATACAAGGTGTCCCATAATTCAGTCCCACTTGGTTTTTTTATATAAAAATACCCAAAAACGAATATAACAGAATGGATAATGAAAATTTTCGGGTTGTTTTTTAATTTTGTAAAAGAAAATTGGACATATGGGACATTCAAGACATTTGTCTTCACTACAGCACTCGAACACATACCATTAAATCAGTTTACCAGATTTTTTTCTCACACCTTTACCTTGTATAATTGCACATTTGTTTCAGGTTGGTTAACTTGATAACACAAACAGTAGTCACAGAAAGGTTTTAAATTGTTGCATAGCAGCTTATCACATCAAAAAGTTAGATCATAGCGTCTTAGCAAACGGTGTAAACTTTTGTACCAGCCACACCCAATTTATATTGTCACATCCTGAGCTTCACATTTTGTTATATTCGGTTCATTAGTAACTGGTTCCATGCAAAAGTTTGTAGGCCTACCAAATTTTCACCATTTGCTAAGGCCTTTGATAGTGCAGGTGAACAATACATTGTCGAAATTCATTGTAAAAGTGTACAAGAGATACTGCTCCTTAAAACGAGTTCTAAAAAAACCAATGCTTACCATCGAATAACGTTTCAGCTGATCGACAAAATTAACTGACCACTGTATACACAGCTGGTGAACATGCATATAAGAATCCATTATCTCATGCGGAACAATCACCGATAACGAATGCAATTTGTTGGTGCCGTTAACCATCGCTTTGAAGACGACCGATAGAATCACTACACCTTCTTCTTCCACAATGAAGAGTTTGTTGCAAATGAGATCCTTGTGGGGCGTGTTAAGCCCATCGCTCAGCGAATGGTTCATTGAGTATTTCACGGCTCTCATCATTTGACAAAAACTGACCGGCGTGTCCACAGAGTTTCCAGACTGGCTCCAAATTTGACGAACTTTTGGGCCCACAACGTTGTCCCAATAAGCGAGCGACACCATCTGAACCGTATTGTTCTTCGGAAGCACAGGATAGAACGCGTTATCATCCATGATGGGAAGCTGATGTCGATGAAGCAACCATACTTGTTGCATGGACAATTTCCTTTTGCTTTCCAAAGACCCCCGAAAGCCGTGCTTCAAACAACGGCATTTCTTCAAATCGCTCTTCAATTCGCCAGGAATTGGTTTCAACGGTGTTATGAGAGATTCACTTGTTACAAGTTTGCTAATCAGTTTCAAATTACTCTCCATCATTTCAAATGGATGAAGGAATGAGATTCAAATGCAGAAAAACTGGATGTTTGATGCTGATATTTCTTGTGAATCCACCGATTGTATTTCTTGCTCAATGTTAAAACATCTTCGATTTTATAACCGATGTATGTTCAAATATATTTTTCTGAAATAAAAAAAATAAAACCCAAATTAAGCTTTTTGACCAAACGCTGCATTTATGTTTTGAGAAGTAGGACAAAATGGCATTTCTCTGTTTGTGTGTTTCGTTTGTATACATAGTGTTGATAACTTGCTTGTGCTTCAAGCAAGCTTCAATGTTACTTCAAACTTGCACATCTAGGGATCCTTGCACATCAACAGTTATTATTATTTGTCAACGTCAATGTGTCACTTTTTTATATGTTTGTATTGTACCGATATTCTGTTTTGTCTGATTAACAAGAACAATCACCTTTTGACTAGATGCTTGTAGTACAGCAGATTTTTTAGTGTTACTGTATTGTATATAATATGGTAGCACCAATTTGAGCAAAAACAAAACACAAAACAAGGGTCCCATGTGCCAAAAGGTACTAAATTTTAATGTAAATATATAGTACTTTACTTTGTACATAAAGTACCAATCATTTGAAGTAAGTGCAACATCATTTTTTAAACTAAATTTATGCTTAAAACAAAAGTGTTATAAACTTTATCTTTTATTTAATATGGAAAATCCAACATATGTACAGAGTCACTTATGTAAAGCATTGTGGAATGCATTAATTATGTAATTCGGGGGCAGTCTGCATATACATTGTCAAAATGCTAGGTGTCATTGCAATAAACTTTCAAGACATTGTTATAAAAGTTATGTTGTTTTTGTCAAAATGTCAAGCTTTATCATAAAGCATTATCAACAAGTAAATCTAACTGATTACAATCAGGTACCAGCAGTGATTCATAACTTGATTTCAACTTGATTTCATCAGTACAGTATTGTACTGATGAATTGCATTGTCGAATTCTATTGTTATTAATTGTCATTAATTCCAGTATAGCCTACAGGAGATCCACAATTTAAAGCTACATTAATCAAACGTCACATAAATCAAAATTCCAATAAAGTGAGAGGCAAAACCTCATCATTGTCACTTGTGTACCACCACACAAAAATCGCATATAATAAGTGAATTTTCTTGCATGTCATGCATATCCTGGAGGATTTCTCGCTGCATTATTCGTGAAATCGCATAAATGTAAGACTTTTTGTACACAAATTGAATGCATAAAAAGTAACAAAATAAAGTTGATGCATTGTCAACATCAAGCAACACTCATTCAAGGATGTCATCATTCAATCATCAAAATGCTTTTATACTGTAACTACCAGTATTACTCTATATCAGAATTAGAATAATGTTGCATGTTCTGTCATCTATCGTACCTGATACCTAACCTAACTAGGGACGTTGCTTAACTTAAAGAAAATTTAATTGAGTTATAGCATAATCATAGCACTATACAGTACCACGTATAACATAGCGATATGTCATGGTTATAGCAAACTTACCGTGTCAATAAAATGAACAAACGTTCTTTTATGATTCCTGTGTTTTGTTAGTGGGATTTCCGTTCTACCAAAAAAACAAGTAAATCAACAGTGAATTGTCAATACACAAAGATGTCGACTTTCACAACCTGTCAGATGGATCTACAACCAACCACAAAGGATTCCAGTCACCAAATGAAAGATTTTTCCCACAGATTTTCTCTAAACTACCAAATTTTGATATGGGTTATCACCAGTTTATCCTATCCGGCTCACGCTTCCTATCACTTGTTCGTTCTGCATGTAACATTTAAACAATTTGATTGGATGAGCTTCCCATCGGATGGTTTTTACAAATCTTTATCAGTATTTTGAGGTGAAACAATAGATTAACGATTTCCTTATTTCAATGTTACTGTCGTTTTTTTTACAAAAATAATGTACCAAATGCTACAAAAACATCAAGTTTCTATTGTTTTATACGATTTTCATTTTTGTTAATTATAGTACCGGTATGATTGATGTTCCATAGCCAGAACCAAACTGTTTCTGGTTCAGATTTACATCAATCTTTATAATATTGTTTATATAGTTTAATGCTGTTTGATGAGCATGTTTTTAACATAACACTTTTTATTTTATGCCAAATAACTGTTACAGTATATATGAGATTAAAAAAACTCAATATATACATTAAAGAAAAACGTTTGCCACTTTAGAAATACATTTCAGGCTGTGCTGTGTCTACATAGAATGAGTCAGTGATAGAACGAATCAGTGATTATTGTGATCAATGATCACAAGCCATGTTACAATTTTGAACTCATGTAAATGGATAGGTGGCCTATTGTCTGATATGTAGTGCAAATGAGTAGGCCTATGCAATTTTGAACCCATGTTCATATGGACTTTTCGCTTTGTAGTGTTGCATAACATCTGAGGTTAAAATTTGACTAGATCCTTTTAGAAATACCATGTATAGTGTAGCTAACTATGCATGAATGAGGGTGAATACACACAAAAAATATGTCAGTTCAGTATACTGTACATGCATTTAAAGATTTATTTAGTGTTACTCACATACACATGACCAAATACAGTACCGTAACACATACAACACACTGTTAACAGCAATGTGGTTCGACTAAAAAGAACTATGGGCTGTACATAAGTTGGACATTCGTATTGTAACTCGGAGACTGTCTGCTTGTATGATTATAAAAAACACAGTTCCATTGACCTTAAAAAAACAGACACGGTGTACTCTTTCAAGAACATCGCCATTGAACATTGAAATTAAAAAAAACCATCAATTAAAATACCTAATTTTATAGTCAAACAAACAAGATTAGTTTGCTTGACTACAAAACAAACGAACTTTCTTTCAACATTTTTTTAAAACAAAACAAACTAACATCGCTTAGTCATTGTCCAATATTTCCAGCATGAGTATCTTGGAAAATGATGACATTTGTAAAGAACTTTTGATAGTGGAGATGAACTGATAAATTTGGAGTTGCACCATTCTAAATTAGTGGTCACACATACATTTCATTACACAAGAAACAATTTTTCGTTAATATGGCCAAAGATTTAAATAAATAAAAGCTTGTAGATTCATACAGCAATGCAACATAAACTATAGTTAAAATAAACTATACAACGATTTTGAGTTGTCTCACCTATTAAAATGATAGTGAAAAATATTCCAGAGTTGATATCCACATTTATCTGCACAGATGAAAGTACAGTATATCTTGTTGTTTCTAAACCCTGTGTTGAAACAATTTGAACTGTTGTTAGATGTTATGGAGGTCAGTAGTGAAAATAATAGATTAAACTAATACTTACGCTCATTCGTTTCTTATCAGTAATTTTTTTTAAAAAAATTCAAATGGAACGCCAAAGATAAAATTTTCAACATTCGGACCAATGGAAATTAAAACCGTCTAACGGATCAAAAAATTTGATATCAACAAGATGAGACTTAGAAAATAAATAGTGAATTCAAAAAATAAAAATTACAAAATAAAAACAATTTTGTAAAAATAACAAATGTTATTTACATATTATCTCTGTTATCATATTATTTTTGGGACTTAACCAAAAATTTTATGAAAAGGTTTTTCAATGAAAGAATTGTTTTGTTTACAACATTTTTATATTTGTTTAAAATTTTGTATCAATTGAAAACTAATTTGTAATATTTTATTTCAAATATAGTTTAATACTACTTAGATTATCTAATATTATATCTACTAATAAAATACTAAAGCATGGTTTCTCACCAGCTATGAAAGCGCCACAGTGTGTGAATATGCCGAAATTGATCCTCTACACTCTAAATGAATGAATACTAGCTGGTGTACCCGCTCGCTTTTTCCATCTAAGCAATTAACTTTTTGATTTACAATTAGTTTTTTAATGCATTTTTTATAATTTAAATCTAGAAAATATAATAATTCTTTATAATATAATAGTTAAAATACATTTAATATCAAAATGTATTTTATAAATTAAAAGAAACAAACTTTCAAATTTCGCGCCAAGTTTACTCTGAAAGTCTGAATTACACAGAACTCATTTTAAACTATTGTTTATTTAATATGACAACTGGTTTCAATTTTAAACTATTTTTTTAACAAACTGGTTAATATGGGAAGTATAAAAGATACGTTTTGTAACATTTTTAATTATGTGTAACATAACATAACTGATACTAAAAAGTACTTTAAAAAAGCAAATCAGAAAACCAAACTACAGTGAAAAAAATTAAAAACGTGTTTAAGTTCTGTATATATATATATAATTTAAATGGTACAAATCTCTCACGAATTACAACTAAAATTCATTAATGGAATAAAAAAGTTTTCAAGTCAACAAAAACAAACTTCTAAAAAGAAAAAAACATGGCTGCAATGATGTTCAAAAAGTATGACTTACTAGTTACCGAGACAGACATTTTCAAGATCATGCTTCTGGAAGCTGTTGGCAAACCACTGATGGAACTATCTGGTGAGGTCTGCGAGTCTATTCTTCAAGAGATAGAAACTAGGCCGACAGAAGCCAACACTTCAATGCATCAAATTCCAACAAGTAAAGTGTTGATTATACTTATACCTGTAAATTCAAGAAAAATTTAAAATAAATAACTTGAATCTCCTTAACATTTTCAGGATCATGGAGATGCAATGATCAACGTAAACAACTGTTGTACACGGACCAAGAGCAATATCATGCAGAATACACAGTCAACACACCAATGCCATACAGAAGTTCTCAATTTAAAACTAAAAATCGACGTTATTACAAGAATAAAAGGCGTTATTGCAGGAATAAACGACCCTATTACCAGAAAAAATATGATTTTCGAAATTTTCAAAATGGAAAGTGCTAATTGTATTTTACTAAATGTAAATGTTGCAGTGTGTATAAACAGAAATATTTGTTTTGTTTTTATATTATATGTCATTCAAGGTGCAGAATTTAAAATTAAAAAATTTAAAATTCACAGTTCTGTGATATTAGATAATTAGGCACCGTTATAATTGAAAAAAAAGTATTTGTTAAAACAGTAAGATAAATTTATTTGGGTTACTACATAGATAAAAATAGTGTAACTTGTAAATACTGTGGCATGCAAGAATTGCCCGATTTTAGAAATGACAACTCTGGCAATTTGTTGATAACTGTGACATCATCTTCTTCCCCAAGCAAAGAAACCTGGTTGACAAGAAGCTCACATCACAGTTATCCACATATCGCTCCACTTGCCATACCAAAAAACTGTGTGCCATATGGGATTTACACACTAACTTAAATAATATTTAAGTTATAATATTTTTTTTTGACGATTTCATAAAATTGCTATATTTTTTGTTGATAGTAAGTACCCTATCGATATTTCATTTTTAATAAACATTTGTTTAAAAAAGAGCTGTAATTGAAATAAATACATTTTGGTGATTTCATAAAATAGCTCTACTTTGGGTTTATTTTGTAAAACTAATTAGTAATAAATGTATATAAATTGATATTAAGATGTTTCATTTTTTTTTTTACAAATGTGTCCAAAGTTATAGAAGAGAAAATGTTTATATTTGAAATAAATATTTTTAATTACTGTATTCTCCGTCTATTCTTTTCATTCATAATTAATGAAAAGCATTCATCTTTATAACATAAAACAAACAAAAAATTGATCTTTTGATCAAAAGAAATCGAAAAGCAATACAGCGGAATTCGGTTATTGTGATCACTTTGGGACTAATGTATTTTGATAACAGGCTGATAACATTAAACATTAGAAATAAAAACAGTGTCTTGGGAACGACTGATATGATAATGATAACGATACCCGATTGTTAACATTATTCGTGATCACAATATCACTAATTCCATTTGATAAGACAAAGTTTTACTACGCCTTAAAAATAGTGTTATTAATTCATTGTTTATTGTTGCATGTGTATTTACGAATTGCACAAAATATGCTATAATGTGCCAAAGTTATATTAAAAAAATGTAATATAAAAAAAATAAGATAATCACACAAGAAAATGTTGTAATGAAATATGTCCAAAGTTATATTGGTGAAACTAACATTAAAAAAATGAGATGATTCGAATTTTTAACGATGCCCAATAGGTTTCAATCATTTTGTAATCCGATAGATGAAGACACTTTTTTTTATACAATATTCAATTCAAGTCTATAAAAAAGTACACTTTGACAGCCACGACTACATTTTACTTGATTCAAACTTCAAGAGTTCCGCTGTACTGAACTATGGCTGTCAGATGGGGAATTTTAGGGGCAGGAAGAATTGCCCATGATTTTGTGACATGTTTGAAAAACCTTCCAGAGTCTGAACATCAGGTAAAACAGCAAATATTATTGTACTATTTTAGCCTATTAGAATAATGATAAAATCTAAACTAGTGTATTCCCAACCTGCATGCATGTTATTCAATGAAACAAAACAAAAAATACCTAATCTTGCTGGATAGTGGAAATAGCCTACGTATTCTTCTGAACGTTTCAACCAACATTTCAGGAGATTCTTATAAGAATAGTAGAATGATAAACATTAGGATAAAATATTAAGACTATAGTCAAATAAAAACCAACAAAAAAAATTGAAGAACAATGCTTCTAGTGTTTTGTTCTTTTTCGTTAGCTATCTCATTTTTGTTTATTTTTTTACTCTTGAAAGATGCCCTTAGGAAGGGAAAAACGTTGAAGTGAGGTGATGAAAAAATGATTGAAAAGTGATTCATATGGGAAAAATTAGGAAGAAAATAGCTGAATAGAGCAAAAACATAAAGTTATATGCTTCTATAATAGCATAGTTTTAATATAGTTTGTGCTCTTTTTCTTTGGCTATCCCATTTCTCATTCTACTGCTCTTGAAAAATGCCCTTAGGAAGGGAAAGGAACGTTAAAATGATTATCAATTTATATAGTAAAAAGTGAGAACATGATGTTTTTCTTGTTTGTCAGTAGGTAAAATTTTAATTTATTGTTAATGTTACTGTTGGCATTTGCTGTGAAGTTTTACCAATGAAATAAAAATTGAAATACAGGAAAATGAAAAACAAAGAGTTAACTTGACACGATATATTGAAAATTATTAACTGGTTAAATTATGCTTAATTAATTGGAATATAATTGTACTGGGTTAGTACTGTATATTCTAATAGTTATTATTATTTTATTTTATTTATTTAATTTATTTTTGTAGGTTGTGGCCGTTGCAGATATTTCATTGGAAAATGCAAAACGATTTGCTGCTGAATTTGACATTCCAGTGGCATACGGGTCATTCGAAGATTTATGCAATGATCCAAATACTGGTATGTATTTTATTTAAAAAACAGGGGCATGTTCGAATTTCTGAATAAATTAACTTCATTAATGTTCAATGTAAGACTATGGTCCTTTTTTTTGCATCACTGTACAATGTGTTCCTGAAAAGTTGTTAAATTTTAACCACCGATGCTACGTATAAAAACAAAGCAAATAACCCATATAAACATGGGTCCAGAAATGCTTCCCGTCTTAGATAACATAGGGTGAAGACATAAATGTTCAAGTCTCATTACTGTAGGTATGCAAATGAGTAAGTATTTCCAGACATATGTTTATACGGACTTTTTTGCTTTGTCTTTGATGTGGTTAAAATTTGACTAGACCTTTCATTCAGGAACATCCTGTATTCTTTTTCAAAGAATTACGAATGAAAACCAAATATGTACGGTACTGGTATACTCCACTTTACAAATTTTGCAGCTAGCAACAAAAACATAAACATAAAAAAATGCATTTAAATTTGTATGTTGTTTTTCCATGTACCAGAAATTGCTTATGTGGCCAATTTGAATCCCGATCATTATTGGATTTCCAAATTGCTTCTGGAAGCGGGAAAACATGTTTTATGCGAAAAGGCTATGTGCAGAAATTTTACAGAAACAGAAAAGTTGGTGGAAACTGCTCGTAAACATAAACGTTTTCTTATGGAGGTATTTACAATGGTGTATTTGTATTGACTTCTCTACTTGTGAACATTTTGTATTGACTTCTTCACTTGTGGACATTTACTGTACTTTCATATATTACCCAGAATGTATAGAATCCAGGCACTCTATAGCATGCCAAACTTGGTTAAAGAAATGTACGCAATTGAAATTGAAATAGTTATGGTAAACAAAACTTTAAGTTAGGTCTGAGGCCTAAATTTGTTTTCAGACAAAATGTTGTTAATTAACCTGAGCTAACTTTAACTAACCTAGTGGTATAAACGATGCTAGGTATTCTATGCAATGTTGGATTACTGGTAACATATGCAACATGTTATTTCAGAAGCGAGGCGTTTTATAGAATACCTAGATTCTATACATTGCTGGTAACATGTACGCCTACACCAAGTAGAGGTTTTCTACTTGGACACTTCCATACACCAAAACCTATTGTCAATTTTGGAATTAACAGGGACTTTGGTCACGTTTCTTTCCTATTTATCATCACTTGAGACGGGAATTAGCTGAAGGAACAATTGGAACCCCAAATCTGGTTAACGTATTGTTCGCCATCAATGGAAAGGCACTGAAACAAAATCTCGACCGGACATTGAAACGTAGTTTGGGTGGAAGTGTTATGCTTGATACTGGCGTTTATGCTGTTCAATTTGCGAGTTTGGTTTTTGGTGGTGAAAAACCTGAAAAGGTGGTTACAACTGGATTTTTAAGCGAAGAAGGTAAGACAAAAGTGATCTAGCTCAAGGAAAACTTGAAAAAATATAATATCCGATCTAATTTAGTTGATGTATTAATAATACACAAATTTACTAATTATTTCAGGAGTGGATGATGTAGCCCTCGTTTCATTAGTGTACAGCCAAAACAGGATTGCCAATCTTACGATTTCAATTAGGTCAGCGGGATGTGCTGAAGCTGTCATTTTAGGCCCGAATGGCTACATCAAGGTACGATAACTCTAATTATGTATCAGACAAAACTTTGGTACGGTAATTAATAGTTTTACACCAATAATAATAATTTAGTATATAAACATGTTTATCATTTGATGCAAAAACACTTTGGTTAATGCAAAATTCAGAAAAATATTGCAGTTTTTAATTTATGCCATGAATTCCATTTTTGTCTCAAATATAAAACAACATGTTAACTGATATGTACATTTTCTATGAAAGGTGAAGCACCCATTCCACTTTCCAACGGAATTGGAAACTCCCAAGAAAACATATACAGAACCACTGCCGAAAGTCAAAGAAAATTTCAATTGGGAAAATGCGCAAGGACTCACTTATGAAGCGCAACATGTCCGAAAATGTCTTAGAGATGGTAACTTAAAAACTATTTAATGATAAAAAAAATTATTATGTATGGTAATTATAGCAAAAAAAGTTGTATTCAAAGGTTTGCTAGAGAGTCCGCTGAACGGTTTAGAAGAAGCCAAAGTTATAAGTTACATCAATACAGAAGTCAGAAAACAACTTGGGGCTGTTGATGGTTACGAACCCAATACTAAACAACAAACTGCTACCAAAGCAAAATAAAAAATTTAAGTATTTTTTATGTATTTTAAGTAATCATACAAAATACAAAACAAAACAGGAAATACTGTATGTTGTATATAATTGCATGCCATTCAATAAATAAACATTATTGTCATTATGAGTCTTTTGTCATAGTTGATTAAAGATGAACAGCAGTAAATGAAATGAATATTTTGTGGAAACAAACAATAATTAATTTTTTGCATGTATTTCAGTAGGGCTATATTCGGTATTTATTTATAGGTTGATAATCTCAGATCCGAAACCATAGAGACCTGAGCCATTCTGAATGACTTTCGGATTTCTGGTTTGTTTTATAGGGACCACTCTGAATAAAAGTAATTTTTTGGATACTGATGGTTTGATTTTTACATAAATAAATAAATAAATTTCTAATTCACTTGCTCAACATATTTAAAATAAAATATAAGCAAAATAAATCAGACAATAAATATGAAAAAATATAATGTTACCACCAAAAAACAGCTAGTTTCACATTAGGCCCGAGATTCCAAAATTCATTCTGGATAACTGATGTTTCTGAATAATCAGAAGTTATTGACCTGTATGGGCAAAATTTATAGATATCTTGAGCAACCTGATTGTACTTCAAGACACTAATCCTAGCATAAACTGCATATAAGCACCTAAATTTCAATAAACATCATTAGGCCAGTCACTTGTTCACCACTGCACTAAATCGCATAACAGGAAAATTTTCTCATATATAACACACATCTGGAAGGAAGGCGAGTAGGTATTTGGATTTCAATGAAAGCACCAATTGGCCATATGGCTGCGTTATTTGGCCATTTGGCTCAGACTTCATTAAATCAGAAAACACCGAAGTTCCAGTCTGGAACGATGATAAAATGAAGATGAAGATGAAACAGAAGTTTATGATGCAGGAGGAAGTGGGAGAACCCCAAGAAAACCTGCCCACTTGGTGTTAGACTCCAACACCTGGATTTATTGCTTCACATATAGATTAACAAAATCGAATGTTATCCAGAATTCACATAAATTGAACTACTGTAATGATACTATCATGTACGACCGACCATGGTTTCCAAAATATATTATTCAGCATCCTGGGTGTGGCAGCTATAGCTGGTAGGGGCATCCACAGCCACAAACTATATATTTTTAAAATTTTAAATTGATTATTTAAATATTAAAGGTATATAAATTTTTCCTAATATTATTATATTATAGATATAAATTTTTAAATCCAGATATACATTTTTCATTACTAACTTTTCTAATTTATATTTAAGTAAAAAATCGCCATTGTGTTTTCTGACTTTGGGCACAATGGAAAAACCCATGTCACAAGATAGTCAAACCACTATCGTGGTACGTGGTACGTCATGGTCATACTAAGGGCACTGTGGAAAAAAACTGAGACACCAGGTTATGAGCTAGGTGAACTGAAAGAAGTTTGGAAACTTTATGCCCTTGAAAAATAGTACAGTGTGTATCACTCTAAATTGATAGGTTATCATAAATGTGACACTACGAAATCAAATACAGAAAATGATTCAAGTAATTTTTATCCTTGAACCTCAGTATAAAAAAATAATAAAAATTAATAAAAAATTAACATTTTTTTTTGCTTTGCGGTAATTAAAAAAATAATCTTAGTGTCAGATAAAGCATCTGGTGAATTTGCGAATAAAAATAAGTTGACATTCATTGCCCGAGTGCTCCATTGAAACTATTCATTTCAGAGATATAAGCAGCAACCTTTTGCAAAATAATGGTGCTGAAATGGGGAATTATAAGTTCGGGAAGAATCAGTAATGACTTTGTTACATGTTTGAATAATTTACCAAAATCTGAACATCAGGTATATGTATTAAAAATAACGTTTGAATTCTAATATCAGTTTTTTCAACTAAAATTGTCTTTTCCGTATTAACGTTTATAGTCTATCTTCAGTGTTAGCTTAAAATTGTCTATTAAGTCATTTATTAAATCAAAATTGTTAATATCATAATTATTATTGTTGAACTGTTTCAGATTGTTGCTGTTGCAGCCCGGTCTATAGAAAATGCAAGAAAATTTGCCAAAGAGCACAACATACCTAAAGCCTATGCAAATTATGAAAAGTTGTGTCATGACCCTGATATCGGTAACAATGTTTTTAGATACATATACAATAATGAATTTGAACTGATTTTATAAAACAAAAAGTAGATAACCAGTATATATATACTGGCTATCTAGTTCGCGTGCTATAGCACGTGAAGATGTTCTCGTTATTTACACTCATGTTGTTATGGTTTTCCTTGTGTGCAAAGTGTTTTTACTTGTTGTCATGGAAGCATTTCTTCATAGACAGACAGAGACACTTGCCTCTTATTTCTACTATTACTATTTTGCTGCAGCGTACTTGTGCAAGTTAGCTTTTTATCGCAAGCAGGCATAGGCCAACGTTGTCACGTGACACCAGGAGAAGAAAAGAACTAACTTTAATTAGTTGTAATTTTTTGTAGTATTTTCTTTTTAATTTTTTGGAATGTGCCTAGTCACATTTATGACTAGACAAACCTCTAGAACTGTACTATAATATAATCTTGGTTTCTGCATGCAGGGGGTCCATTTAATACCTTATGGGGGGGAGTGCAAATCAAATCAAATTTTACATTGAAGTGTCAGGTGATTCTAGGTCATTTTTGACAAAAATGTTACTAAACACCATTTTCAGGCCCTTTTTAAATTGTTTTCTTAATTTATGTAAAATACAGTTATTTTGTATCATTATTATCCACAAATGTTTATTAATTAGTTTATTAATTAAATGTTTATTATACTGACTCCTAGAACAATTGATTTAATTTTGTTTTCTTTCACCTCATGTAACGAGAACAGGAAAATTTATCATTGGCTTCAGGGGATCATCGATTGGAAAAAAGTTGGGAACCACTGACAAACTAGATTTAATCATTTAATTTTCAATTCCATGATATGATAATTTACTTTGTTCAGTGGATTAAAAAAATTGACAAACACACCGCAATCCGGCTTAGCAGCCATTTGATCTAATCAGAATATTTGAGATAGATACTGTTGATGTGAACAGTTGTGAAAATGTTTCACAGCGAAAGTGATGAAGTTTCACAAATTCTAGCAGATACAGTTTCCGTGATTCGGAAAAATTATACAATCTAGATTAGATTAAACCCTATATCTCATATGTGCAAGTATTTGAGATATACAGGCAGTTCCCAGTTTATAGGAAGACTAGTTTCAGTGCAAACTTAACGTGTGTTAAAAATGGCATATACCAGTAATACCCAGCAGTGATAATTGCCTTGTAACACTACTACATAAAATTGCATAATAGTGAAAATTTCTCATATATAACAAAAATATGAAAGAATTTTCTCGTTGCTTGATAGTAAAATGACATACAAAATTCACAAATTTTATTTATACAAGGTTTCAGAAGAACCAAATCTTTGGGCAAACCAATCAAGCTATGTATTAGTTTCAATGCTCTAGTGCGTGCTAAAAAACAAATGTTTACTTCATTTTTCTATTTTATTCACATCACAGAAATCGGATACGTTGCAAATTTGACTCGAGATCACTTCTGGGTTTCCAAGATGCTATTGGAAAACGGAAAGCACGTCCTGTGTGAAAAGGCAATGTGCAGGAATTTGGATGAAACAGAAAAACTGATTGCTATTGCTAGAAAACATGAACGGTTTTTAATGGAGGTGCGATGTTAATGTAATGTGAAAGTCAGCAGCAATTATTTTGTTTTCAATTTAAATCTGCCACGTTATTTTGTCTTCAATCTTATATCTATCACAGGCGATATGGTCTCGATGCTTCCCTATTTATCACCACCTGAGAAGCGAACTAGCTGCAAACGTTATCGGAACTCCCAATATGGTTAACGTCACTTTTGCTGTCAATGGAAGAACCGGCAAGCATAACATGGATCGTGCTTTGAAGAAGAGTTTTGGTGGAAGTGCTATGCTCGATATTGGAGTGTATCCTGTTCAGTTGGCAAGTTTGGTATATAGTGGTGAAAAACCTCAAAAAATTGTAGCAAGCGGATATTTGAACGAGGAGGGTGAGTAGAAAACAATAAACAACAGAATATTAAATAAAAATGCCAAAATATTAAAATAATTGAATCGGTTATAGATAATCAAATAACTGAATGGGTTAACAAAGACCATAATCTAAACTAAAATTCGCTAGTTTACGATTTTCGTTATCTACAGGTGTCGACGAAGTAATTTCTGTGACATTACATTACAGCGATGAAAGGATTGCTAATCTAGTAATCTCTATGAGATCTGTTGGATGTAATGAAGCTATAATATCGGGAACAAACGGATTCATCAAAGTATAAAACGTTTCGATTCATCATAGAAACCACATTCGTAATTAACGTAATCTTATTTTTTTATACAGATTAGCCAACCATTTCATTGCCCATCAGAAATGGTAACCCCGCAAAATTTATACAAAGAGCCACTTCCCCAAATCAAGGGTAATATAGTTTGGGACCGTTGCGAAGGATTGATGTATGAAGCTCAACATGTGAGAGAGTGCATTCGGAAAGGTATGACATCTCGTATTCAGGGTGTTCCTGAAAGGTCTAGTCAAATTTTAACCAAATGCTGCACATCAAAACAAACAACCGACATAAGCATGAACCCAGAAATGCTTACCTTCATATAACAGAGTAAAGTCACATAAAATGCATAGACCTATAGTCTCATAACTGCTGTAGGTGTATCGTAAATAAGTAGGCCTACAGTCATACCTCGTTTTACGCTTTTTTTACTTATAATCTACATAGTGAAAGTCAATTAACGTCTGTTTGTTAGTCACTATAAATTTATTGAAAAGAACATAAAAATGTTGAAAGCTTGAACAACTTCCTATGTGGTAATGTTATTAGTGATGTTATGGGGTTATTTATAGTGGTTTATAGGGTTTAGGTCGTTTTTTTAAAGAATTTATTCGACTTACACTATTTTTCAACTCAAGTAGCAAGTTTTGGAACAAATTAACGATGTAAGGCAAAGTGTTACTGTATGCACTGATGGGCCCATGTTTATAAGGACTTTGTGTTTTGTTATGATGTGTAAAATCTGTTGTTGAAATTTGACTAAATCTTTTAGAATCACCCTGTATAAGAACAGAAAAAAATAAAACTGATGCTTGTTTGGTTCATAGGATTATTAGAGAGCCCTCTGCTACCACTGGACGAAACCAGAACACTAAGTTTCATCTCAACTGAAATTAGAACGCAGTTAAAAGCTGTCGAAATCTAACCTTCATAACGCAGATAGAAACAACACGCACAAAATTAAACATACGTATAAACAAATGCATATTTGTTTTGATTCCTATAACCACTGATGTTAGTCTTATATAGCCTATTTAAATTTCTGACCTTCTGCATATAAAATGATTCATAATAACTATTCTTAATGTTGATAGAGGGTACATAATGAAGCACCTTTTAATGGGCTGGAAACACTTCCGTGATGAGATACAACAAAAATATGAAAATGATGATGCCATATACTCTCAATGTTGAATGTAACATGTTGGTTTATTTCTAGTGGGTATCATGATTATTACTATCAGATCAGAAAAATGTATTACTGATACATCATAAAAATTCCGTAATTTTGTTGTATGTCGTTACAAAAGAAATATTTGTGGACTATAGTCAATAATTAAAAGCTGTTTCATTACATGCCCTCTATCGCCTCTGAAAATTAGGAATAGTTCTTCATCCGGTAAATATAAATATATTATTGAAAAAATTCCAATCTTACATACCCAAGTGCCATTAGATAAAATTTGACTTTTTCCCAATCCACAAATACATAAAATAATGCACTGAAGTGATATATCGTTAACTGCAAAAGAGTTTCGAACTTTGATTAATTCATGAAATAGCATGATTATATTATCTGATTAACAAACACAAAATAATAATAATAATAAAAAAAAAATTATAAATAAAACGGTTAATATAATTCAGGCAATTCTCAATTTACAAATGTCTCAATTCATACTAACATCTTGTTTTGTTTTTCATTTCATTTCATTTTAAGTTAAGAATCTTTTGTACAATGGATAAACCATAAGTTCATAATGCATACCTACATTATAATAAAACATATTGTACAGACCAGTTGACATTTAGTATATTGATTTAATGCTTCAAAATTGTTGCTAACGTATGCAATGAGAGAAAAGTTCAGGAAACAAACATGACGAACAAAACAAGTAATATATGTTTGTGAACTAAAAGTTGCCTATAATTAGTAAAAATGTAGTGGAACCTCGAACTTGTAACGATTTGATGTTTGAACAACTTAAAACTCAAAACAAAAAATTACAAGGAAAATCAAGCTTGAAATTGTAACAAAAACTCAAAAATCGAACAAAGAATTACATGATAGAAAAGTGGCACCCCAATAACGCAGCATTGAACAGGCGTATTAATATGTTCAATGAAATTGTAAATAATGCAACATTTCAGAAAGATGTTTAAAAAAATGGACAAAAACAAATGACATCAGACAGAATGTATTATCTCTCTACTATTATTATTGATTAATTATTATACAGGGTCAGTCAAAAAGATGTTACCACCTCATAGAGAAGACAACATCATGTATTCTGTTTCAGACTAAAACGTTTATTGTTTCATGGGTGTATGTCAGGTTGAAGAAGTGCATTAGTTTCATTTGCAATTAATGTTATAGTAATAGTAACATGATTGATTGAATAAATAATAAACACGTACCAATCCCAGTTAAGTGGTAACATCTTTTTGGCTAATTTAACTATTATAAATACAATCATTCAATTATTGAAATTAAATCATTATTATCAATACGTTCGTTTGAAATAGGCACTTAAAATGTTTTATATTGGGTAAATTTTGGCGATCTGAAATGGATTAATTCAGTGTACATTATTTCTTACGGAGAAATCGGTAGTCAAACAGCTTGAAAGTCAAACCGTCTCTTGAAAAGAATTGTGTTTGAAGTTCGAGGGTCCACTGTACTAATAAATTGTTTCGCATGGCAAATTATGCAACAAACATTTCATATATAAAGTATTATCCAACCAAAACACCGATAGTTTATTATGATGCAAAAAATATGATTGCAAACATAGTATACAATTACATATTCACATTTAAGTTTCAAAAATAGTAGTTATGCTCTTACTCTTAGTAGTCAAGCGTAAAATAATCTCTGACGTAAAAAACCGCCTTGGAACAAAATACACTTGTTGCTTTGATGTCGCAACGGAAAATCACACTGTAGAATCGAGTTCTACTTCATGCAACACTTCCATCACTCTCATCTTTGCCATGGAGCAATTTCGAGGCGAAAGTCGCTTCAGCATCGCGTAAACGTACATACCGAAGTGATAACAGTCATCTCCAACCGGATTGGACGACGACTGTTTTACTACTTCGAGAACGTCATTGACATCATCGATCGTTCGTTTCTTACCACGGGTCGAAGAAAATCCGGTGTCACTTCTTGATGTTTCGTCTTCACCTTCGACCGATGACGGACTAGAAGCTTCCAACTTTGGCACAACTAAGCTGATAGGGTCCAGGGTGTTTGACGTGGCGGACATGACCGTCGAAAGAAATGATGGAGAATTGTTTTCAGATGATAAGGAATTGGCCGAGACGTTTTCATCGAGACGGTAATTGAAGAAACCGAGTTGCGAAGGCGAATACCTCCTATGCAAAAAAATTGTTGTAAAAATGTAATGAAAAGTTTTAAAGTACAGCAAATTCTTGATACAGCAGACCCGATTTAATGGATTCCAAGAAACAACAGAAACAAATATTTAGAGGAATCCAAATCGCATGATGACGATTAGATTAGTCTTGAAAATATTAATTCATTGAATTTATGATTTTTATTTTTGTATTGATCAAGAATATTAGCTGCATGTCAATAAAATAATAATAATAAAAGATCTAGAAATTAACCTGTCACTAATGACAAAACGAATTCCAGAAACATTCTGATGCACTCTGATTTGGAATCCTCGTTTATACTCATTTTATTGTTTCCATTCACGTTATTATGGTGAACCCTGCAGCTCATTCATGTTGATATGATAATGTACACAACTATATAACCTTTACAGCGAGCTACTCTCCATCACCCAGTTCATTGTTGTAATTTACCTGTACACTCGTGTTATGCTAAACCCCATGGATTAGTGAGGTTCACCATGACAAAGTAATTGTAAACAAAGCGTTCCAGCATTCCAGAGATAGATAATTACACAGATCTGGGTAATTATTGGGTTCAATGATTGATTTAGAACCTACTTCTGGGGAGAGAAAAGGGGTTCACCTGAGATTTTGTGACAAAAATGTCTAAAAATTACATTGTTTTCGTGGCAAATCAAGCTCCAAATGAGCGTTTAGACCTAAAAATGCACAAATTGGCCATTTTTGCCCCCTTTTTTCCCCACGAAAACATCCATACAGCATTAAACACATCAATGAACTAAACATGTTTTGGGGGAAAGATGTTAAACCCCCCCCCCTGATTGGGTTAATGTAAAATTAACGACCATTTTTTATTAGGACACTAATAAGAAGCAGTTGTTAATTTTGCATCAACCCAATATATATTGTATAGCCTAGTAATCGTCTCTCCTCTTTCAGTCGGCTGAATCAAGAGTTTACTGTACGTACAGCCAACTCTCTGTTTATAAACATTAGCTATAATAAGTCTCAATTCATACTAATATTTTATTTTGTTCTTGTTTCTAATTTTATTTGATGTTACATTCCATAAGCCTATATGATAAACCATAATGCATACACATCCATTATAGTAAAATGTACTGTACTCGTCCATGTTTGGTATGTGTTTTAATGCTTAAAATGACTGTTAATGTATTCAAAACTTTTCATGAATCCAGGATTGCAAAATACACATATCGAACAAACTGTATAACAAACCACGTTTTGAATCGGAATTCATTCGTAAACCAAGAGTTAGCTGTATTAAAAAATTATCGATGACAATGTTTAAAATACCTTCTGCCCTTCAAGAATGGTGAAAAATAACTCATGGCATTGTATTGATCCCATCGAGACACGTACACATCATGTGACCCATTCACCGAACGCTGGTTTAACCGACGTTCCCTCGTAAAACGATCTCTTAAATTTTTCCACCGCCGATGAACAGCTTCAACTGAAGAGGAAATAAAACCAACATTGAAAACAAACAAAATTTTGTATAAAATGGCGATTCACATACTGTAGTCACGATACAATATTAATGATCAATAGTTTTGCCTGTTATCTCCATTTAATAACAACACGTTTATTACGTTTAATAAACACTTTTAATCATGTTCCACGCATGTTATATTTTTTATCATGTATTTGGGATAATTCCAGTTTATCGACAATATACTCTTTTTCAACTTTCCTAAATTAGATTTTCAAAGCTAACCACGAATTTAGATTCCTAAAGTAATCTGAACCAATCAAAATGATTTACAACTCAATTTCAAAATGCAATAAAATTAATACCAGTAATTAGAATGATCAACAAACCAGAATCCACCTAAATAATGATATTATAGATAGCAAAAAAAAACCCAAACAAAAACACTGATAAAATAGCTAAATAATTGAAATTTTTTTTAATACTGAGGCTAATACTAGAATGACTGATATTTTGAACTACAATACCTAGAATGACGAGCTGTGATTATTTTGACCGCCAAAGGAAAAATACAGCATTGACCGAGAAAGATAACACCATAGGCTACAAGATTTATTTCTTATTTATATCATCACTGGAATTCTGGTCAAGTTGTTGCAAAAGTGGTAGACATCTGTCAGCAATCTCTTCTCACGAGTCATCGCACCCAAACTTTATGCAACGAGTTGCATTGAAGAACCCACACAGTCATTGTTTGTGCTTGAAACACGCCGAGTAATATTGAAAGGCTGAAACAATGACTGTACTATATATGGCGTAGAGTAACGCAAAGCGCACTGCACTACAACGTTGCAGTAGGATTCCATTTTATCATGTGAAAGTTTTATGTCGATCCTTTTGCCCGCTGCAGTCGTTCTAGGTAAATCATTAAAAACTATTTACTTATAAAATTTGTTATCTAATAACCTAAAAAGAGGATGAAAAACGTTACAAAAATGCAATGGGTTGGGGTTAGCCGTTTAGATGGAAGTATTCTCTCAAAGAATACTTGTGCAGCCAAAATGACCGCGCTCAACATTCTAGTGTTAACACTTCGAAACATGTCTGGAAAGTGATTGAAAGAATTTATTAAACGTAATAAATCAAATAAGTTTCTATTAAATTTATAATACATCACTTCTTGGTTATACTGTAAGTTTTGGGGTTGATTTATGACCCGTATCATAACATAACGACACTATTAATAGTAAATGAAATACATGGACAGTAAGTTACTGAAAGTTGATAAATGTCAGGCAGTAAGATTCATGGTACAGTAGACTCTTGCTAATCCGGTCATTCCTTGCACAGAAGGGTGCCAGATTAACAAGAATGCTGGATTATTGATAGGCATAAAAAACTTTAGTTTTAATACTTCATGTTTCAAGTTTTACTGTATGAAGTATTTAAAAACACAAATAAGATGATATATGATAACATTAAAAACTCACCATCGGTACATACTATCTATGATATTACAGTATTATATACTGTTTCATTTAAAGATCTGAGTGCTGTAACAACCATACTTTTTTTACGTCACGACGGGATGCCGGATTAGCAAGGGTCTACTGTACATCCGAATCCTAGGATAAACATATATAAACAGTGGCGTTATATCATGCGTATTCATTTTAGGAATGTCACTGAGTTCAGGTTTTCTCAGGGTTCTTTCACTTCCTGCTGTTTCATGAAACCCACTTCATCACCATGATTTTCACCTCATCTTCATTGCTTGATTTTCTGAAAATAAAGTTCTGTGCACCATACGACAAATGTATTGACAGTCGGTGTGCACATTAAAATCAAAATACATACCTACCTATCCAGGGAGCAGCTTACAAATTTCTAGACAACTTGTATTGACTCTTTGAACAATTCAAAATTCCTACATCATACTCATATATCATTTGAACTATTTATAAGTATATAAGTAATGGAGGCAAATGCAATTTTTTTAAATATAATTAATACATGTAATAAAATTAATAATAAACAATTTTTTTTTATTTTAAAAAAAGTAAACAGTTATAACATAACGTAAATCAAATAAACGTTTAATATGACCTTCAACTTTTAAACTTCCTTTTTTTTTTGAATAGATGTAACAACAACAGTTTTTAGTTACCAGGGAGCTTGAGTGTTTGTGCGATTGTCAACCACGTTTCTTGCTTGAAACCAGCATCTCTGAATTGGATATTGTCAAAGTCGTACAGGTGAGGATATTGTTTGATGAGCTGGATCAATTTGTCATCAACATCCATGCTGTTGTTTCGCTCGTTGCACTACAGCCGTACTGTAAATCCGTAATGGCGCAGGCAAGTAATTTTCCGTTAGCATCCCAGCTGTGCAGCTGTGCTGCAGCTTCAAGCATGCTGATTGGTTTAGCTGGCTGCTTGCTTGCGGTAGGGAAGCAAAGTAATGTAACTTTAGCTTCCCCTAAAAGGCAGCATTGCCGCAACACATAAACGGTTTGCGCATGGCAATGCTATTCAGAAAAGTTCTATAAACTTATCACAAAACTTTATGTAACTATGCAAATAAATTAAAAAATAAATTATGTACTGTACAATATAATAGTTAACAAGTTTATAGTTAACTAAACAACTAATTTAATTAAATGTTTTTTTTTTGAATAATAGTAATATTAATAATGACACTGATTGCTATGCCGAAAAATTGAGGAGTGTGGGTGGAATAACAGAGTATACTGTGACTCAAATAATGTATTTTATTATTAAAAGGACAAAAATTTCAGGCTTCTTCAAATTTAAGATTAAAAAAATTCCTGTCAACTGCATGTTAGACCTATATGAAGGAAAATGAAAAAATCTGTCAACTTTAGTTCACAGGCTAATTTAAATTCAATTACGTCGTTATTCCAAATATTGTGCTAGTTTATAAGTATGCATTTATGCCGTTTTTTCAAACACCAGTAACTTTCTTTTCTATTCTTCGGGAAAGGAAACAAGCGACAAAAAAAGGAAATCACAAAAAAATCCAGATTTACAATAGTCGTGTCGTGTTCCATATTTTTGCTCCAAAAAGTCCGAAAACGCAAGTTATAGGCAACCCAATGTCTTGTCATTAATGCTGGTGTCTAAAACGATTTAATTTTAAGGAATAACGACAGCGGATTTGTAACGTTTTACCACTCAACTCCTAAATTCTACTCTACCTACAGGGTGTGCAGACATAGGTTTATATGAACTTTTTTTGTGTTTGTTTTGATGTTTTAGTTCTACCACCCTGCAAAATTTTGCAATAAATTACCGAATTAATTAACCTGTATACTTGCACTGTCCGAACTAAAAAGTACTTTTATCAAGCAAAATGAAAAAAAAAAGAAATAAAAGTCTAGGACACCCGGGATTCCCAGGCGGTCACCCATCCAAGTACTAATCGGGCCTAGTGTTGCT
>JAQIWH010000125.1:0-71630 GCA_034695005.1 Cryptops parisi
ATGATGTGATACACATTTTACACATCATGTGAAGAGTTGTCGAGTATAGGGTTTCAGTATTTTTCTTTGTAACAAAAGAGGTGTACATTTTTTAAAGGTCAATAGCGTCACTTATTGTGTTTGCAAAATGAGTTGGTGTTAATGCAAAAAAAAAAATGTAATAGTTTTCTGTTTGTTGGTTCGGGCATTACGCTAAAAAAAAATTCAAGTTGGAGTTTTACTATATTAAGGTTGATTTGAATTTTTTCACTGGAATTTTGATTTGATGAATTTCAATTCGTGAATACAACAATTAACGAATGTTGGAGAGTTCGTGGTAATGTTGGCTTTTTGTTAAAAATCCAGCGAAGAAAACGTAGCTGTTAATACAGGGTGATTCAGAAAATGTTAACACTTATATGGCACTTATGGGACTTACACAAGTGTCAACAAAATTTTCACACTCTGTATAACTGAACCTAGGTGTAATACTGCAGTCACTACAGTAGTATACCTAATGAACTAGTAGTCACTACATGTACAATAGTTCATTGTGAAATGTCAGATTAGATAACAGCGATTTCGTTCAGTATACTTTAAACTTTAACGAAACGTTCTATGATGTAGTAGTGTCACATGAGCACTAACTAATGTAGTATACACTATAGAATATTATTTTCATCACACACTGTCATACTAATACGCTATACTGTAGTATTATATATAGTCCTTGTACAGTATACACCACGCAATATTAGGCTAATAGAGCATCTACTATGCGGTGTCATACTAATACACTATGGTATTACACTAATTTTATGTTCTATTATTTATGCTATCTTTCATCAACATTTGTTGGTGGTTTTTTTAATTTTCCGGACTAAATGTGACATTTTCATCTCAATGTGACATTTTCATAAATAGAGCCGAGATGGCTACTCGATTTGGAGGATTGTTGATTTAGAGTGATTTTTCAAGAGTACTAATATACCCGTGTCCTATATTACGCTAATATAGTATGATATGCTGTATTGCTGTTACACTAATGTACTTGTATAGGATGTTATTCGATAGGAAACCCAAACATTCCTCACTAACTTGGTAATGTTCCTTAGCGAGAGAATCACCCTGTACTATGAGTTCTTTTAATATTCCTTGATTTAAGAAGATTTTAGATTTGCCATTTTCATAAATATAATAATAATAATCTATAAAAATGTTAATCATAAAAATAACCTATATAAAGTATTCTACATCATGAAATATTGGGCTTTTTTAAGTATACAGGGTGTAATTTTTTTTTTTTTACTCTGTTGAAGAGAATAGGCTAGAATTGATAAATCCTTGAGTTACATTCTTTAGTTTTTAAATTAAAATATATATAAAATTTAATTAAAATAAAAATTTCTTATATTTATGAATAGATTCTTTTGTCAACACGTTGGCATTTTCAACCGGATTTCTCGATTCTGAAATGTTTATGATCATCATTTGGATCATCACATAGTTCGTCATAAATATGACATTCAACATTGACTTTTTTTTCCGTAATTTTTCAAAATCTGATCGAATCGACTACAACAGGTGAATGACGTCACACCTGTTTCCAGTTAAAAAAACGATTTAATTTTTTATTTTCCCTTTCTCATTTAAAACAACTTTTTTTTTCCTTGGTTTGCCTTGAATTGACTCACGCACTTCCTCGCCCATATCGATGTTCCATATATGGAAATCAGGATTCAAAATGGTGGTTTGATGTCGGATGCTGTTCCCTCAATTATGTACTCAATTCCACCAATCTCGGGGAATTGAACCGGGAATTTTTTTTTCCATCCAATGTATTCTAATGGGATATCAATTGAGCAATGATATTTGACGTAACTTTTCTTTGTCTGATTTTGTGGTACATATTTTGTTTTGTTTTTTGGTCTCACCCCTTTTGATGATAAAAAATAATAATAATCCCTTTGATGGGATTAAAAGTTCTGATGACATTGATTTTTTTTTCCATAAAGTTGTTTTGTTTTTTAAAACTATATCAAAGATACCCTGATATTCTTTTGTTCTGGTTGTTATTAATTTTTTTGTAACTTTTCTGTAAAAGTTGACAAATAACGAAATCAGTAACCTTGACTCGGGATTTTTAAATTTTTTTATGTTTTAATTTGTAT
Source organism: Cryptops parisi (assembly GCA_034695005.1). NCBI lineage: Eukaryota > Metazoa > Arthropoda > Chilopoda > Scolopendromorpha > Cryptopidae > Cryptops > Cryptops parisi. Next base: position 2,151 of record JAQIWH010000125.1, read on the forward strand.
ATTACTATGAAACATTATAATATTGTAAAAAAAAAAAAAAACAGAATTTATTTAGTTTTTCAACTCAAAAGATTAGTTATAAACAATACTTAAAAATGTCAATTTTATAATAATTATCATAGAATTATATTGCCAAGCTAACATAACTATAAAGATGACTAATTCGAATACAGTTTATTATATACTGGTCGATTTAATAGAAATGAGTTTTAACAACACCCATTCATTGTATATCAACCCATTGTTTCCTTCTTTCCATTGTGATTCTAATAAGCGATGTTCATATTTTAATTGTTAACAAATGTTATCTTGTTTTAAGATCTTAACGATTATGTTACTTTTCGTCACTGAACGATGATGATAATAACGTTGAAAAACGTTATTCTTGGTTAATCAGTTATTGTTACCAATTGCATAATATTTGTATACTGTGATCACAACAAGCGGCGTCTACGTTTTGATGTATTTTTTTGTACTTTTACGAAATTTTACCAAATAACGTCTGTTTATTTCATATAATCGGTTATTGTTATCAATCGTGAATTGGTATTAAAACCTATGATCACAATAAGCGGCGTTAACTGTTCACGTATTGTACTTATACTTACAAAGTGAATTACATTGTAATATTATTTTATTTTGCATTAACAATGCTGAAAAAGTTATTATAGTGGAATCCAGTTATTATAATCACGAATAATGTTATCGATCGGCTATTAAGCACTGATCATTATCATTATCAGTCGGACCCAAAACACCTGTTTTATTTCCATCGTTTAATGCTATCAGTCGGCTATTAAGCACTGATCCCAAGTGATCACAATAACCAGATTCCCATTGTATTTGGTATAATCAGTTATTGTTATGAATCGCTTATTGTTATCAACTTGTACTGTATTTTCTCTATCTCTATCTTCACAAATGCAATTACAATCTATGTTTCCGCCGCTATTTTCTCATTAGTGAAATTCGGTCATTATAAGCACGGCTATTGTTATCATAATTAATCACCATCAAAACACTGTATAATGGATTTATTCCATTGTATAATGTTATCAGACGGTTATTGTTATCAAAAAGCACCGTGATCTTAATAGCCCAATTCTACTGTATTAAGTGATAAGCTCGTACTAATAGAATGCCACATTAGAAACGTACTCTAAAGTCAGTGCCGGTATGTACTGTAGATGACCTGAACGATAGTTGACATTGAAATCTAAACAGGGGAAACATTTAAAAATAATAAAAAGGGGAAACAGCTGGATCATTCCGACATTTTTGTCCCTTAGCCTTTTCCTCTTAACTCCTTTTCTCACGCGACAAACATCTTTACAGAGAGATTCATCATCATCAATCGGGTTCCCCCCACACTTCCCTTGATTGTTATTTTTACAAGTAACTCGTTGATATGTATAAAGTATATTTTGTTTCCCCGAGGCAACAAACACCATGAGTCACGTGGCCGTCGGGCGCATGATTTAACCTCGTCCATCCCAACCGTGAGTCACATGGTTGGCCCATGCCTTCATCCTTTGCTGGGTTTCCTTACATTACTAGTCAGTGGTGCGCGCATGCCAAGCACACCACACACAAACCTACTCAACTCCCGTATCGTATACTTCCAATTCCCGACCGATATTTTCCCCCCGAAGTTTTTTTTACCAATTTCCCCCATTACCAACAACATCGTAACCATCACTTTTTTTTTGGTGTTTTTTGTTATCCAAGAGTTTTTTTTATTGTTTTTCGTTTTATTTTGTTATTTTTGTGTAATAATTTATATTGCGTGATAATAATGGTGAACACTGTCGGGTCAACCTTGCTCAGCTGTTGCGTGCTTCTAGTAACGTTAGTATTACTCCAACAAGCGAAGGAAACATGCTCGGCGCCCATCGAAAGCAAATTTCAAGCTTTGGTGAGTTGTTTGATTGTTTTTCTGGCATTGATATTGGTTCCTGGGTTGTGTAACTTGTTTTTTGTTTATGTTTGTAAATGTGTTTTTTGCGGCTTTTATTGGTTTGCGCCAAGTTAGCGTAGGAAAGTTGTTAGCGACACGCGATTAACGTGTATCTTGATGGGGGGGTATTTTTTAGATATAAAATACTCTTCACGCAAAATTATCACAATAATGTGATGGTGGAACCAAGTCTATTGTCGAATAATCGATAATCCAAAATTTCAATGTAAATGTTCAGTTTGATATTAGAAAAATCCAACAACGTTGTACCGTGAACATTTAATGAACAATATGTACCATGTACAGTATTGATGATAAATGATCCATAGTTATCGATAATGTCAATTGTTTTCCGTAATATATCGATTTTTGTAATTTAAATGACGTATTTTCACCTAATTCTGATATACTGGAATTTCGGATAATCGAGTTTTTGGTGTACGTGTATATACTGTGACTGTACAGTATATGCATTTTGCACGTTTTCTGTGAAAAATTAGAATAGTTGACATGTAGAAAATTTCGTTGACATGTGTATAACCTAACAGATGACATTTCGCTTCCAAGTTTGATGTGTTTTTCATTAATGTGATTTGCAGCTTTTCTGATTTTGCACAAAAGTTTGAATAGAAAAGTTGGTGACATTGGTAATTGTCATGTTGATGGATGTTTGTTTTCTTTTTATGTGACTCACTGTCACTTTTTTTTTCAAAAGGCTGTCATTCACATTCTGGTCATAAAAGATATGTTTACTCATCGATGATGAATATAAATTTATTTACCATAGTAGGACAGTACGATGTATCACATGTCCTTGTTCAAATTTGACCATTAAGTGCACTGAATTACCAATGTTGGAAAAATAATTTTTCTTTGACCAGATGCAAATCTCGGTTAATTTCGCTACAATGGTGCGTAACGGAAATCCTGAAAAGTTAGTTGCTAACATAATTTATTAATCAAAAATTTGAAGAAAAAAATTATGAAAGTTGACAAAAAGTTTTTAAGTTATAACAAGTTTTGTTTCTCATTGAAATGTCATTTGTGTTATTGATCTACAAGGTGTCCTGTAAGTTTTAGATCATTGTCTTTTTAGACTTGCATTCACAAAATATGTCTTGTAGGATTGATTACAAAATTCTGTCTCAAACTTAATGGTCCCCTTTTACGCGTTAATTACCAATGTTGTCAAAAAAATACTTCATTCGATGCACCATGTATTATTTCTGTTATATGTCCTCACAGGGTTAAAATAATTCTTTGTCGACTAGATGCAAATATTTTGGTAAATTTTTGAAAATTTGCTTATAATGGAAAATTTATTTTTTCAAATTTGGTATTCACATGTGTTGTATGATTGGTCCAAAAATTCTATAGTTTCATATTTTATCGGACACCCTGTATTTATTGTTTACCAATGTTGACAATAATAGTTCTTATTGGTACGACTAATTTTGAAAAAACAAAACAACAATCTTGTCAACTGACTAGATATAGCCCTCCAAACATTAACGTTTCGTTCGTCCCTCTTTTATCTAAGGGCTTGATCACGGATAAATAAAAAAAAAATTTAAAGATAAGAAATAAAAATATTTCTTAGACGACTAAATGCACCAATTTTAATTTATTTTTCTTATGTATTTGATTTTATGTACGTTCAATAGGTGTTTTTGGCTAAAAAGTACAATTGTTATATTTCTTATATTAGCTCACACTTGTGAGTTTGTGAGTAAACTAAAAATTGAACGTATACTGTCATCTACAGTCGTTTATGAGAATATATTGTATAGTCCAATGTACCAAAAAAAAACCGCATAAAACGAAAACCGCATAAATAAAAAACTGGTAAACTTTGGTTTTTGGTTGGTGGGCAGAGTTTAGGTAAAATATAGTTAAACATAAGTCTAATATTTTAATGTTGCTGTATTTTCTAACTAACATAACCTGATAACTATACCCATAGCACTAGCTTGGGAAAAACAACGACATTAAAATATTCCATTTATGTTGACGATACTTTACCTAAACTCCGCCCACCAACCTAAAACCAAAGTTTACCAAAAATCGCATATATCAATAAATAAATCGAAAATTGCAAAAATCAAAAATGGATTTATTTGTATATACATACAGTGCATTATATCATATCAATAAAATCCTTTATAAATTATGGTTTGACAAGTTAAGGTTTAACTAGTGTAGTTTTTGGTTGTTTTTTTTTGGCAAAGAACTTTTTGGATTGCGAAAACGCACGTTTATGCCCTTGAGTTCTAATTTATTTTGATAAGGAAGATACCCTTTCTCAAACTGCTCCATCAGATAAAATAAAATTAATTATGGAAAAGTCGGTATTTAAACTTCACATGTTCAACGAATTATTACCCGTGGTGGTTTAAGGTCATTGCATACAAACCATACACTGGCAGGTAGAGTAGTTGTTTACATAACATTGCAAAACACCCATTCTTCTACGTGAACTCTTATTCATAGGGCAGGGCATCGGGGGGCGTTCCGTTCGATAGTTTATAGAATTTTTGGGAATGTTCATTTCACTATATGTCATCTTGTGTATTGCCATTGTGTTTGATTTTTGTTACTATCTTCCCAAGGCCGAACATAATTTTTCGGTCACGCTTTCACTGTTTTTTTGTTTTTATTACAGTATACTTGGTCATTACTTTTTTTTTTCTGTAAATGTGAAATATGAAATTTTATACGCGTAATTCTTTAATATATACTTTTAATACAGTGGTATTAAAATTATGATTTTTGGTACGTGCAGTTTATTTTTTGGATTTATGCGAGTTTTTTTGTTTTTTTATTTACATGCGATTTCCCTAATATGTGATGGGAGAAATTCTTCCATATGCTTCTTAAACGTGATTTTCACTATTATGTGATTTGTAGTGTATAATGGCGTCTTGCTACTTCATGGGAGTTTTGATATATGCGACTTTCAAGTTATTCGAGGTTGACGCAAAATGTTACCGTCGCAATGATCGCATAAATCGAGGACTTGCAATGACACATAGTTACTATATTTTGCATACTACATGATAGGAATATTGAAGTTTTTAAATGTACATGGTGCAATTTTAGAACATGGCTTGACACTACATGATTTTTTTTGATTGAATTTTAAAATTTTTTACAATTTACAAAAATTATTTTTTAGCAAATGTTATAGTAAATTTTTATTATATATATATATATATATATATTTTTTGGTGAAAAGTATCGTTTTATTAATAATAATGTATAAATATTGGTTTAAAAAAATAATTAACGAGAAAAATCGTTTCTATATTTTATTTAGATGGATTTTTATTTTAGATTTTTAACGTTTATAAAAACTTTTATAAACGTTAAACGTTTTATAAAGTTTTTATAAAAACTTTTTTTTCTAAATTAATTAATTTATAAAAATAAAAACTTTTTTATTTATTTTTAAAAAGTATGTTATTATTTTATGAAAATCGGTTTAAAAAAATAATTAAAATAGTTTTATATAAAAATATGGCATGTTCATAGACAATAACCATTATAATGTTATGAAACCAAGATATCATTATGTAACGCCATGTTTTTTCTTCTCCATCTAATTCGTTATAATTCAATGAGCAGGGTAAACTACATGTAACAAACATCTTTCAACCACACAAACATATCAAACTACCTTAAAAAAACATGTTTACAGTACCGTAGTTGTATAAATTTACTTTATATGCAATTTCCCATGGTTAGTTTTTTACAAATTGTTGTTTTATTTTTTTTTTCACTACGAAGAAAAATCAAGCTCGTGTTTGTTTTAAACGTGAAATGCGAATATTGACATAAAAACGAGGTGAACGCTTTTCTTTGTTTCGTTTATTTAAAGAGTACATAAGAAAGTGAGTTTGTTTGTTTTATGTTTACGGGTCATTAGCGTACGTATGTACCGTTTAAATCCTTACAAAAAGATTCATGGAAGAAGACGAAGAAGTCTTGATACAATCGATACGAATGAAGAACATTCTTTTCCATGTACTGAGAATTACTGTATAGCTTAATCATCAACCCGTTTAGTCATGCCACTAGTTATTTAATTGCTAACATCAAAGAACGGTCTGTATCCATTAATTCAATTAAAACTACGATGATCCTATCTTGGCCAAAGGCCATCATCCGAGGACGATCAACCGATTTACATTAACTTTGGTTGCTTTTTTTCACTTGAAATAGTTTGGTGTGGTAATAGTTTGTGGATGATTACGCGCTTACGCATCATTACTATACCACGCATTTATTTAATGTTCTAGTTGAGGCGTAAGGGTTTGGCACAAAGCCATTTATGACTAGGGTTTGTGGTAACACTGTTAGTGAAGGCAAACTAGATTACAGCTGCATGAATCTTTTCTGGGTTTGTAAAAATTATTCTTCCTGCATCCGGTGTCAGCTGGCCAAGTTCACACTGACCATGATGCGTAAGTGGTATAACCAAACTGGGCTGTTTGATGTTATGAATCATGTTGAAGGAGTTCCCTGCACCTTAAGGCATTGAGATAGTTCGGGTACAACGTACAATAAGAATCGTAAAAAAACACGTAACCGCAATTGTTCTTCGATTGATTGTGTTGACAGTTATCACTAATGTGTAAGTTTCTCTTTCTCTCTGAGTGTGGGTCTTGATGATTAATTAATAAAACACCAAGTTGATAAGTTCTAATATATACTGTGTTTATATTTACAGTTGATTACATACAGTATGTTGTTATAGTCAATTGGATTTTTCCAATACATACACAGTATTCAATGTTTCTCAGTACACAGATCACTACTATTGAACTCTGCTCCTTGTCCTTTGATCTTTGCTGGTACGGTAATCTCTGACTCTCGCTGTTTCCTCTTTCTCTGTTTTTTCCTCTTTTTATTATTTTAAATTTATCACTTAAAATAGTTTATTGCTGATGTTCGAATTACATAGAGTGTTCATATCTCCCTTTGGAATGTGTTAACGATTTTTATAACTCGCTCTAAAGAGGTCATAGCCAATCGTTTGGTTTTATAAAAATATACTAACATGTTTTTTTGTGTTCTTTATTTGTAGGCGTATTTAACGCAATTTGGATACATTGAAGGGTCCAGTAATGATAGAGGAAATCTGGTCACAGAAAATGCTGTCAAACTTGCCATCATGGAATTTCAACGGTTCGCGGGTGTCAACCAAACAGGTATGGCGTTAGGATAGGATCAATGGAGTAATAAAAAAAAAGTAAATGTCATTTTGATTTATTGGATGTGATACTTGGTATAATATGCTTGTGATGATATTTAAATCAAAGTTTGATGATGAAGCATTTTGATGCGCAAATTGATCACAATGACAAATTGTGAGTCAGTGGTCTGATTTCTTTGTCCATTAATGCCGATTAAATTCCATTAATGTTAAGTTTAGCATTGCTGATATTGGTCTATTACTGTTCATTTTATTTATGCCTTTATTCATGCAATGAGATCATTTGTGGCAGGCACCCTGGATTTTTGTAACATTTGTTCCAATGTTAAGCAATATATTTGGAATTTATTAAATCAATGAAATAGTGTTGTCATAGTGCGATGTCTCATCGAGAAATTACAAAATATTTGATTGTGTATAATTTGGTTTTATTAACTACAGTAGGAATGTGATATATCATGTACATACCCCCTCCAATCTTAATTTACACTGGATATGCGGTCTCAGAGATTACCGTAGTGTAAAGCGAATTTTCGTTTAAACAGGGGTTCTGTTTTTCCAAGTTTTTCGATTGTTTGGGTTTTTTTTATTTATTTATTGATACACACATTATTCAAGTTTAAGTTATGTTACAGTATTGGAAATTGCTTAGAGATTATTTTTTTTACAAACGTTTATCTCTATACTATAGCAAATTTTTAGTTACCAAAATATGAATTACACAGAATTACACAAAATATCAGTACACAGTACAATGTTTATTTATCATAGGATACTAGGTGACCGTGCTATAGTATGTGAAGTTCTCTTTTTTTTACACTCACTGTTAAGGTTCATATGGTTTTCACTTGTTGTCATGGAAACATGCTTCCATGGACAGAAAGTTGTCTTTTATAGAGTTCAATAATTGTTAAAATGACTAATTACAGAACTCGTACATGTGAGATGATAAATAGTATCGGGCGCACCCTGTTTTGCCTAATCCTGTTTCCCTTAAAAATAATTGCTTCGACTCACCTGTTATTTGAGACGAGACCAGAATTCCTATTTCGCCCAATTCTGTCGCATCCAACATGTATATGGAGTTTTGCACATTGAACATGCTAACGATAAACTTTAAGTACTGCATAAACCTAACCTAACCACTCAATATCATTCTTCTTTCAATAAACTAAAGTTTATTGAATGCGAAATAGAAATTCTGGTTCCGTCTAAAAAAAAACAGGTAAGTCAAAGCAATTATTTCAAGGCGAAACAGGATTAGGCGAAACGGGGAGCCACAATAGTATATTTAAAAAATGAACAGAAGCCTAAGTGAATGTTATTCTGCAGAAATCAGGGGTCTATAACAGGGGTAGCGTATTTCAGGGGTTCTAGTGGCATAACTCCATTTTTTTCTTTTTTTAATCTGTCTTTTTTACTAATACAGTATATTGAAGGAAAGAGTACCAAACTACTCATTCTGGATAATTTAGATGGATCTGAGTTCATATTACTGTATATATGTCATTATTAATGTATATGATATCATTTTTAATATATTTTTTCTCAACGTTGTCCTTGATGAAGTTATGCCACTGGTGAATTGTTCAAATGTCGCGAAGGAACATGAGTTCACACAACGAACGAATGTTGCGACATAACATGAGTTCAAACAAAAATAAAATGATGCTTACATATAAGAAAGCAATGCCAAAGACGATGATTACACATTGCCAGGCACAAAGCATCTTGTTTATTATTAGATGGTTTTTCTGGGTTTACTAAGAAATAATTCTATTATATTATTACATGATTTTCATTTGTCGATTTCTGGAAATGACATTTCTATAAATATTTTTTTCTAACAATAAAAGCCTGTAATAACGATGATGAGGGTTTCGTAATTCCTAACGTCTGTATGCCACAAGTTCCTCGTGTAGGATGGCATAACTTCCTATACATACGTACAAGTAGATAACAATATGAGAGCAGATTTTTAAGCTTTCCTCACTATTTTTCGTTTAAACTGAATCGGTATTCTAGCTTTCCATTTTATGATGATTAAGAATCCAATTATCAAAACTGTCATGAGTGACTTTTTTTTTTTAAATCCAATTAATGGCAGTGCACACAAAAATTACGGTAATCGCTTGGTTAATTCGGCTTAATTCCAATTATATAACCGACTTTTCTTTGAACGCACAGCTTCGAACACATGAAGACTCTTTACCTTCACATTAAAAATGTTATTTTTCGGATGTCATATTGTTTTACGGTAAACACAGGTAAACAGAACTATATACTGTTCTACGAAACAGTTTTGTACACGTTCACATTTCCTGACGAGTAGTACGAATTCCTTGGAAAATAATTTTTTTTTTGTTTAGTATATGCAGTTTTTCTTTTACCGAATAATAAACGTGCTCGTGTTTCTGATGCACAACTTTTCATTTGTCATCTATCTTGGCTGTTTAAAAAAAAAGATATTTCAAAAAAGAAAAATTTCATTCATTCCAATTCGAAATGGTGCATAATGGTGTTCCGTTCTAACATCGTGCAACAAGAGAAATACAAGGGGTCATGGACGTTGTATAGATAGACTGCAAAGCTCGTGGTATTTTATTTGATGTAGCGACCTTAATATACAAAAAACATAAATGTTGAGTATACGTCCAAAGAGACAAGAGAAAGCGGAAGTAGCTTGATATCTGATTTTCAAGCTTTTGCGTATTCAATGAGCCAATCGTATAACACGTTGTACATAATGTACAACATGATTGCTGAATAGTGCTCCGATTATTCAATCGAATGATTGCGAATGAGATATAAAGATCTTTAACGTGTGTGTGTGTGTGAATTATATCGATTCATATACCTATCCCAGGAAATAGAAAACTTGAGGTGATTTCAAGGATGTTTTCTGTTAGTTCTTTGCATCCGTTTTGATTTTTCTAAACAAATGTACGTTTGTGAGAGGAAGGGTAAAGTAATAAACTTCCGCCACTGTGGAAAAATGTGCTTTATTGCAAAACATGTGTCAAGGCTTTGTCACAAAGATGAGATTTTATAATTTTGCATATTTTTTTGTAAGATTTCACATGATTCTAAAATCACTAACTTTTTTGTTATGAATTTGAATTATATTTTTTTATTCTCTACGTTTAAAGAACCAGTCGGAAGTTGTTTTTTTAAAAAAAGACGAAGGTGGAAAATACGTGACGTAAATTTTTTGTATAGTATGTTATGTAGAACTTATGTAATTAGGTGTACAAACGTGTCTATTCAATTTATTCAAATGTTTAAACTGAAAAACTAGGCTGAAAATTTGATTCAAAGTATCTGTAACTTAACGTTTTTGCAACATGTATACAGCCATCCTTCATTATCTTTGGTTTTATTAACCATGATATTTGAGTATATGAAGTAAAATGTTTTTAATCTCATAAATGTATTAAAAAGCAAATGGTAAATAGTAGGCCTATTATTTAAATTTCCCGCCAGTATTAATTTTTATCTTGCGTCACTAGATGGCTTGAGTTTCTTCTTAGATAATATTTTTCACCCATGGATTTTAGTACAGTGCTGTATGGTAGATATAGATATAACAGGATTTTCAAAAGAGGGGATAGACAAATGAACATCTTTTGTACTTGAGTACATTATGCACAGTTCTTTCAAAAAATTTCTTTCGGGTGATTTGTCACTGTCACATACACACATACGCTCACAGATGTGGGCTATAAGATTTCCTTTACTTAATGACTTTCTTAAGTCGAGGATTTTCCAGAAACTGTATATGAAAATTTATTTATCATAATAGAGAATTAGATATATGCTGCAATTTTAACATTTAATAGCTGAATTTTAGTTTTTATCACGAATACTTCTTATTGAAATCAAAATCAGTTGTGGTCGTGGATTCATGAAACTCAAGTTTGCCAGTCCCAGATGTTTCTTTCAATGCAAATGAGTGATTGAAAAATCTCAGGAGGTCCTTGGACGCAAGCACGACCGTTGCATTTCTAGATTAGAGAAGTGCATATTTAATATTAACCTGTGTTGAATTGTCTTTTTCATAAATTTTCACCCGTTATAGCAATTGTTGATTGAATTAGATGTATATAAAAAATGGTTTTGACATTACTGACATAATGACAACAGTGATACGATAATGACAAGGTTGTGAATCACATGCTTGAATTGAATTGACATTTTCTTGAAAATTAATTTGGCATTAAGATGAAAATAGGATATCGATGTTCAAATTTGTGAGAATTTTTTTGGTGTTTTTTTAGGGGATCTGAACGATGAAACGATGACATTGATGAATACACCAAGATGTGGTGTCAAGGATAAAGTTGGACATGGAGATGCAAGGAAAAAACGCTATGCAATGCAAGGTAGGCATTAAAAAAGTAAAAATATTGGCATCCAATGTCTGGAAAAGTAATCGTGTTTACATTATTATTATTATTTCAAATTCAAACAACGACTGGTTTATCTGAATTATGATTAACTAAAGTTGAAGGTTGGTTGAATAAATTTTTAGTTTAAAAAATATATAGGATTATAATTTTTTGTTTTTTTTTAACAGGTAGTCGATGGAGTACGAAATCGTTGACGTATGGCGTGACCAAATATCCAGCAACCAAAAGGCTGTCGAAATCGTCCGTCGATGATGAGATGGAGAAAGCTTTTAAGGTATTTTTCCGTGAAAATAAATTATATCATGTATTCGAAAAAAAAATTGTGTCGTTTATTTATAACGAATTGATGAAATTTTAGGTTTGGAGCGACAACTCGGGTCTGACTTTCAACATGAAAAAGACTGGCAGAATCAACATTGATATTGCGTTCGAACGAGGAGAACATGGGGATGGCGATCCTTTTGATGGTTCTGGTGGAACCCTTGCACACGCTTTTTTCCCTAAATACGGTGGAGATGCTCATTTCGATGACGATGAACGATGGACTATAAACAGTTACTCAGGTAAGCTTTGATGAGATTCATATAAGAAAACTTGGAAATAGTATATACCACAAGAAGAGCTTAGTTCCAAGACGTCTAAGACGTCATGGACGTCGAAGTCCATGAAATAAAATGTTTCAGAAAACTGTTTCATTTGACCATAGACTTTGCCTATAAGCATGGTTTTTGAGAGTTGCTTTTCAGTAGGAAATAATAAGTTTTGAGTCTTGAAAATAACATATTTGAAATCAGCGATGCACACATAGTTTTCAGAACCTCTTAACCAAAAAATGATCTCTGCACTACAACAAACTTACAACAAAGTACAACAAAGTTTTGAACTGAAAGTATATTATTATGGAGTATTTATAACATTGAAACCTTTCTATTTTGGTGGTCATGCTCTGGCATTACATAATGGAGAATGGTTCTGACATGACGAAGCACCCTTGTCATCTGATAATTAATTACGCAAGCATTTAAATTCTTTTGCTGAGATTGAAGATAAAATCACGTTTGCCAAGGTATCACACAGGTGGTTTGGCGGATACACCCTGAGACATTTCACTCTTCGTTGTCTGGAAAATAATTTGGTTTTATTAATTTTCTTTAATCTATCATGTTTGTTTTTTTTAATGTTTTTTTTTTTTGGATAAACGATAACTTACAGAAACATTGTGAAATATAGTTATCTCTTGTAATGTTGTTAACAGCACTTTTTTATTTTTAGCAAAGGTTTGTTGTAATACATTTGCTTTGATGAGTGGAATTTGTTTTAATTTTTGAAATTTGGAAATCAAAATGCAAATGATGATAATACTATAGTGGAACCTTTATATTTGATGGCCGCTATATTTGTTAAATCTGATATTTGTCACATTTTTTTTCCTGAAAAATCTGTGGACAATGCTTCAACATGCGTCCAAAAGATTCAATTTTTGTCAGCGTCTAAGTCACGAAAAGTCAGTTTTTATTTCAAGAAGAACAATATCATTAAATATTAAAAAGGTAAATTTAATACAGTGTCGTGTCGACTGCTAACGGTAAAGCTTGAGTAACCAGACTGGAGTGGATTCACAAAGTAGTTGCAATTCATCATTCTATATTCGTCAGTTTTTCTGAAACGGATAAATGACGAATATAGAGGTTCCAGTATATTTGAATTGTATCTTGCTGTACTAGATGGCGTTGCTTTCCCCATAGATAATGTTTTGACCATCAATTGAGGAGTTGGGTGGAAAAACAGCATTTCAATTATGTCGTTATTCCTTAAAATGCATGTAATGAATCGTTTTAAACCAGTCTACAGCATAAAGACATTGGATTGCTTATACTCGGCACTTTTTTGGAGCAAGAATGTGGAACACGACTATTGTAAATTTGAATTTTTTTTGTGATTTCTTTCTTTTTATCGCGTCACTTCCTGGCTGTCTCACTTTTTGGTTTCACTTCCAAACCAATGTAAAAGATACTGATCTTTGGGAAAATAGCGTGAATGCATTTATTAATTAGTACACTGTTTGGAATGCATTTTTAAATTCGAGGTCTGTCAACTAAAGTGAACAGATTTTTTGCGAAACCTCTTCATTTTGCTTCTATAAATGGACAATTGAGAGGAATTTTTATTTTAAGTCTTAAATTTGAAGATGCCAGAAGTTTTTTTCCCTTTTTTTCAAAACTAAATATTTTTTTTGAGTTATGTCGTTATTCCACCCAACTCTTCAATCACAATACTAAACTATCTGGTGAATCCAAAATAAAATATGACTTTGTTCTTATTATATGATTAAAGTTTTATAAGAAGATCCTTAGCTTATACATCTAAGCTTTATATGTTGATTGGTCTAGTTTAAAGTGTTTCAAAAAGTTTCAAATTTACACGTATTTCCAGGCAAATAGTGTTTTTTTTTTTATTATATGCCTTTATTATTATTATTATAACAACAAATATATTGTTTTGTTTGCAGGAGTCAACTTGCTTCAGGTGGCAGCTCATGAATTTGGACATTCGTTAGGTTTGTCGCATTCAGATGTTCAAGCAGCGCTGATGGCTCCATTTTACAGAGGATATCAGCCTAACTTCAAATTGCATGACGATGATATTAGAGCTATCCAAGCTTTATATGGTTAGAATCCATTTTATTGAAGAAAGTGTCAAAAATTGAAATGATCTTTATATTAACTCGAACTTTAATGAAATATTTGTTTTTTTAATATTAGGAAAGAAAAAATCTGAAGGTCCTAGCAAAGGTAGTCCGGCACCACCAAGGAAACCAAGCAGTGGTGGTGGTGATGCTGAAGAAGGCGAATTGTGCTCAGATTCGGCCATCGATGCCATATGTACAGTCGAAGGTCAAACCTTTGCGTTTAAAGGTACTATCTCGTGACATTTCATTAAAATTCTTATCAAAGTAGTTTTAGAGTCGTTGTCAACTTTGGACGTTTTATAACCCAAATTATTATTCATTTGTAGGAGATTATTATTGGGAAGTGGTCGATACCGGACTTGCGGACGGATATCCTCGCCTCATTACTAAAGACTTTAGAGGCTTGCCATCTAATATTGATGCAGCTTTCACGTATTCTAACAAGAAAACTTACTTTTTCAAAGTATGTTTTTTTTTTATGTTTTGTTTTGGGGGTCACCCTGTACATTTTTTTATTTTGTAAATGATAAAACTAAGAACGTTTTTTGTGTCAACAGGACAGTCAATATTGGCGATTTACTGGCAAGAGTAAAGACAGCGGCTATCCTAAAAGCATAAAGACTGGATTCCCAGGCATTCCTGACAAAATCGACGCAGCTTTTCTATGGGGTGGAAATGACAAAATTTACTTTTTTAAAGGTATACCGATTTGTAATTTTTGTTTCAACCACTTGAGTTTACATAAGTTAATCAAGAACTTTTATTAAATCTTTGTTTTATTTTTTTTTTTGTGAAGGTTCCAAGTACTGGAAATTTGATCCTGATCGTCGTCCATCAGTTAGTCGTGACTATCCTAAAGCAATTTCAACGTGGACTGGAATCCCTAATGACATAAATGCAGCATTCCAGTGGACGAATCATTACACTTACTTTTTCAAAGGAACCTATTACTGGCGTTTCAATGACAGGAATTTTGCTGTAAGCTTCGTTCACGTCCAATTTTTTTGTGAAAATTTTATGGTTTTTTTTTTCTGGTTAATTAACATGTTTGTGCTTTATTTCAGGTTGATAAAGCAAGTCCATCTTTCCCTCGTTCGTCCGCTTATTGGTGGTTCGGATGCAAGTCGATGACGGCTGGGAATGCACAGATCCCAATTGCTAGTAGCTTAGCCAAGGATCTTGGAGCTGAATTAGATGGTGAGAAATTATTTTTTTAAACATTATTTTGTTTTAAATAGCTATCCTATTGCAGCTTGGTGAATGTATATTTTTCGAACCTATGAAGTAGGTTCGGAATATCATCAATAGCATTTGGTTCGAAACATTTGGTTTTGATTAGAAGGATATCTTTAAATTTTTAAGATTTTTGTTAGAAAACATGGGGGAGGGGGGGTAACAATATGGTACTTTTCATTAATACTCTTCATAACTGCATAATCTTTGGTAACTTGTTACTTTCCGTTGTTCTTCATAACTGCAGGTAACTATGGTATACTTTCTATTACTTTTCATGTAACTGCCATAAGCTATAGTAACTGGTATTTTCTGTAACTCTTAATAACTGCATAAGATTTGGTCAACTGGTACTTTCTGGTAATCTTCAGAACTGCTATAAGCTTTGGTAACTGTGGTTATTTTCCATTAAGATTTTAGGCAAAAAAAGGTCAAAGGAACAAAAGTCAAAACAAGATGTCAAAAAACATAGTTTTTGACTTTTTTTTCCTTGTATTTTTTTTGACGTCTTTTTCTTTTTCTTGGTTTTTGACTTTGACTTTTTTTCCTAGAATCTGTTAATAACTGCTTTATGAGCTTTGGTAATAATGGTAACTGGTTATTTTCTGTTTACGCTTCATAACTGCCATAAGCCTTGAAAATTGTGGTTACTTTACTTTCCATTACTCTTCATAAGCTTTGGTAATGATAACTGTGGTAATTTTCATTAATACTCTTCATGACTACCATTAGCTTTGGTATAATGGTAACTGGTTAAGTTCCTGTAGACTACTTTTCAAAACTGCATAAGCTTTGGTGACTATGATATTTTCTATTATTCTTCATAACTACCTAAGCTTTGGTGACTGTGGTACTTTCTAGAAACTGTAATGATATTAACTTCAAGAAATATGACATTTAGTCTTAGTCCATGCTATGAGCATCAACAAGTGTGAAACTAAAATGTACATTTATTCTCAAGGGTAGAGTGTAAACTGTTTGTTTCAATTTGTTTTTGTTAGTGGAGGAAAATGTTGACGATGTAAATCAACATCAACCCGATGACCGCTCTGTACCCAACAACAACAACAACGATAACATCCGCAGTGCTGGACAGTCGATGAACTACGCGGTTCATTGGATTTTGGCTGCCCTGTTTGTCCAGTACATTCTGCTGTGAATTTTATGCAGATAAATTATTATACGTTTAACTGTCATGGTTGTGGTGAAGCTTCACAGTTTCACATCATTGTGCTTTTCTCGAGCTTCTGGAAGTCAGTTTTATGAGTTCCGAAGCTGAACATGCGTGCACGGTGGTTCACCGTGATGCAAGTTCTTGCCACATTTCTTTCCCACTCGCGCGTCACGTAAGCATGATGTTTCCTACATCACCACGTGATGGCAGTGACATTTCAATGCCAACTTTTAATTTTTTTTTCATATCATGCCCTATGTACATATTTGAATGGTTGCATGCTGTATGAAAGGATGTTGACGACGACGACGATCACGAGAGATTTTTTAAAGTTACAACTTTATTTCCCTTTATTGTATGCTTTTAAAAAAAAAAGTGTGTGACACTTTTTACGAAAAGCAGATCATTGTGTAAATGGAATGCATCGGTATCGCCGACTTTTTATTTTTCGATCGCAACGTATACTTAAAGTATTGTAGGTACTTCCTATTATTATTTTTCAAACATTAAAGTATATATTTAATTTTTCTATTATTTAATTCAAATTGTCATTTTACATATGCCATTGGTAATGGACATTGCATATAAAATACATGGATTATTTTAGTCGTGTTACATTTTATTGATTTTATGAAACTTATGGTGAAAAATAATGTTTATTAAATGGTTTTTATCACTACTGCAAAAATGGGATACATTTTCATCACGGTAAAGCTGTTTTGCAAATCTTAGTTTGAATTTAGATACAGTAATTAATAATAATAATAATGGTCCAAGCCTGTGATTGTCTCATGGACACTTTAGCCACACCCATTGCGCAGAATCCAGTCCACTGGGTTGAGGTGTAGCATCCTATCACTAGATGGAGATGGTTGTACACGTCCAGACCTACTCCATACATAGTTAGTTGTAAACGTAAAAATATATATAACACTTCCCGTGGTATAGCACAGACTAACTACTATAAAATTTTTAAATAAGGCTTAATGAAACCTTTATTGTTCAAACACATATGCAACAATAAGTACATTAGAAAGATTTAACACACATTTGAGCAAAAAATGCACAATGTCAGCAAGAACCAATGACGTAAAACTGGTGTTTTTAAAAATTGGGATGACTAGATCCTACGTTTATAAAATTTGTTAACATTTCATTACATGTTCATTTCAACAACGGATAGTGTGAAACATTGCACTTTGAAACGAGACAACTTTTTTTTTTAGCGTGCATGACGCACGTATAAACGTTAACATGTTTTGGTCTCAATAGTACCGCTAAATGTGAATTGAGCGCAACAAAAATGGATTCCTAGTCTACAAAAACAAGAAGTTTGATTGCACTGAAAAATTTCTGATTATCTTGCTGCACCGGTAAAATCCTTCAAAAAAAACTCGCACGAGGTAAAAAATATAGTATTTAAAGAAATAAAGGGTTAGTATATCTTATCACGACATTAAGAGAAATAAAAATTCATATAAAACAAATTGCAACTCAAAAAAATCAATGAAAAATACCTCACACACAATGGAGGATGTTTTAAATAATTGAAAACATGGGTACGATTAAATATTAATAAATAGTAAGCAAAAACACTTTTTCAAGGAATATTATTGGTCGATCGTTTTAGGTAGATTGTTTGGTTCTGGCGGATCGTCGTGATCGCTGTCCCTGGTTTCCGATCCGCATATTGTACTTGATGTGGAATCGCTGCTTCCTTTTCCAGAAGAACTTAGGAAGTCAACCTTACAAATACAAATTGATTCATATCAATTTGTAATTCAAAAGAATGTTCTACTTGTTTAATGTTTACAAGTAATATAGGAACGTGCTATGCATCAGTCGTTAGCACTAATATATAGTACTGTAAGTTCGATTGATGTTATGCACAAGTGCCGCTGGGGGATTCATTGTGATGAGTCATGAATTTTCGCCTGGATCTATGCGGCATTGCAAAAGGTTTCATCATTGAATCCGTAACTAAACCTTGTAGAGTGTTTCTATTGACTGATGCATAGCACGTTCCTGTATTATTATTATTATTTATTATACTAATATAACTACCTCCATATCATCCACGAGTGCCACGCGTTCTCCACTCTGTTTTCGTTTATAACATATCCAGCCTGTGATGGTACCGCATACAACTAACAGAAGAACCATCATCACGATTATAAGTGTCACTCGGCCAGCTTTGCTCGCATCTGTTGAAATATAAAAGTTCAGTGCAAGTGAACACTTTATAGTATACTATACTATAGTAGTCTTTGGTATATGCAGGTTCCATAAATGCAATTTTGGTAGTGTTTGCTATAAACTTAATACTCGCCTAAAACACAATCATCCGTGGAGGATAAATGCACGCTACTGTTGATGATGGAGACATTTTGGAAATTCTTGACATGAAAGTTAGCCTGCAATTTTTAAAAGGTTTTGTCTAAATTTCTGTAGCAAGACCAAGTACAGATACACAACGTTTTTCTAGTCATAATCAAAAGTCGTCCTACTTGTATCTTAATGATGTTGTGTTGACGATGAGGAAAATAAACGTGGAGATAGACCGGTCCTTCAAAGTTGGGGATTACCGGATTCTCGGGTGGATTCGTCGTGACAAACGTATACCGCCAATTAAGAGGATGATTGGAATCTTTGCTCTATGAAAAGTTTGTTTTATTTATTTTTTGACGTTCGAACCCATATTTAGCGTTAAGTGACTTCACATATCGATACTCACTTTAACGATGAAAGTGACATCGATGGGATTGTGACAATGATTAACAATCGCCGTGACATCCACGGACACCCTGTTGAGCAACTGGACTCTACATGTTGCAATGTATCCCTCAAAGTGACAGGTAGCGTCTACGAGAACATGAAATTTGTTTATATATATATACCACACAGATACTATAGACACACTGTATAATACAGATACAGAAATCCACCTCTACTGGTTACCTGTGTGGCAAATATTGAGATTCATGATGGAAAGGCCAAAAATGATAGTAATGAAATTTAAGGATTTTCCATGATGATGATGATGAGCTGGTTTCCAGGATGCTTTAAATTTGTCATCATCCCTCATAATGGTTTCATGGAAACACAAAGGCATTATTGTTAAATGTTTTTGTTATGAAAAATACTATAGTGTTTGTGATGTCGGTTATCTTCAGTGTGTTGTCATCTTGTCATGCCTCCGAATCAACGTCATCATGGTTGTTATGATCCTTAGAGATGCTGAGTTGGATGTTGTTTGTTGCAATGGGTGATAAAAGATGTCATTTCTATTAGCAACGGAAAAAAAATCCACAGTTAATTTATTATAATACACAAAGAGTGTGATAAGCATTTCCACCAATCAGGGAGCACTTGTTGATCACATGGAAACTGTTTACGCCCACTACACGTGTTTTTCTTTGTTGACATCGGAGTTGTCATTTCTTTTGTTTGTCTTTTAATTGATATTTTAAGAAACTTTGGTTTTATCTAGGTTTGTAGTAGTTTTAGTACGTTTTAAGAGAATTATTGAATCAAGCCGTAAAACAAAATTACGTTAAATAGTGTCGAATTTTACTTCAAGTGTTGGGTTGTTGTTGTTGTTGTTGTCAAAATGGATTTCGAATCCGAATCTTATTTAATATTGTAGAAAATCTTTATTTTTTTAACATTGAACTGGCATCAGTTCAGTATGGCATCAAATGAAATTACGCCATCAAATAAAATTAAAATAGAGTAGCTTGAATGAAATCTTGTCAGTCTCCGTTTTAATTTTTAGATTTGAAGCGATTTGAGCGCTTTCAGTACAAAAACCGCCCAAAAGCAGTCGATAACCATTGTAACTTACGTAGACCTTATAACGGTTATCGATTGTCTTTGGACGTTTTTTGCGCTAAAAGCGTTTAAAGTTAACGCGGTAAAAAAGTTTCAACAATGACGTGACGTCGTCACGTAACTCCTTCCCCGTGGTAAAATAGATAGATACGTTTGAATTCGTCTTGGCTATGACGTACGGGGGGCTTGTTATCCCATAATTCAACGCGTTCCATGAGAGAGAATCGAAACTACGAAGGAAGAAGAAGAGGAGCAAAGGTGTAGTGGTGAAGAAGCCACGGGAAATTCTTTTCTGAGGGATATTTAAAGGTGCTGTCCTGTTATGGCGAGAAAGAGTAGCGAGGCACGAAGTATAGTGTTGCCTGAAGGGGATGCTGTCTTCAGGAATCTCAAGAAGGCCAAAAGATTCGCCATTGACATAGGTCAGTTTGCTCATAGTACAAACTCCTCTATCAGAAGAGTCGGCTGCTATTGGGTCATCTAAATGACAACTATAAAAAAGTATATAGCAGTATCTGAAAAAAAAATTTTTTTTCTCATTCAATTAAATACCACGGGTTTGTGGTCTTTTAAAAATGTATCCTATTTATGTCCCGAGTTCGTAAAAGGTTTATATCACTTAATATTAAAATTAAAAACAAATTAGGTTAGTAGAATGATGTAGCCAAATTGCGGTTCTTATCTTATGTATGTTTAACTAGGAAGCATATATATATTTTTATTTATATAGTGAAAATGTATTCTGGAAAAATACTGGCATATTTTATAATTATCAGTACTAGTGCAATGGCAATTTACACTATCGAAGTAGGTGTTTAAAATATAACAGTTCTTGATACAATTGATCAAGGACTCAAATAACAAGGTTCTTCTAATGACCATTTATGTCATCAAGGTCTGATAAAAACGGCCCTAATTACCTTTTCATAACTGTATAACAAGGCGTAGTATCACGAGACCGTGTTGTCACAAGTTGACAATGATCGATGTCAACAACAATTATGCAATTACTTTTTTGTCATTTGTAGAATCTGAACTCCAGTGCAACATTGAACTTGGGTGGTTTGTACTTCCATAAAGTTGCAGTTTGTGATGCTCACACTGTATGTGACAGTTGTAACGTTCAACACGATTAGCATGTGTTTTTAACCCATGTTAAGTCCATGCTATATGAGATGCGTTATGAAGCTGTATTGCAAAATAGTTTGTGGACTGGAAACCACAATTTATAATGTTCTATGTGTGACAGTATTCAATACGATCATTTTCTCCCAAACCTAAGTTTGTAACCATGTTGTGTGAGATATATTGTAAGTAATACTGCAACTGTTGTTAACTTAAATTTTTTATATTGGAAAATAATCAACATGTTCAAAGGGTGTAAGTTTTGTGAATGCACTAACCTCAAGCCAAGAATATACTCTAGTGCAATGACATCACTTTGGCATTATTATTGTCACACTTCAAGCTAATGTAGCATTTCTACTTTCAATTTGAACAATTGCAATGTTCAAATTGACCATTGTATGGTAACATCTTTTTTTGTATGAGGACACCGAATGACCACTGGCTGTGTCATTTGGCCCTCTGACTTTATTAGATCAGAAAGTACAGGAATGATGATGAAGATAGAATAGGGTTTTATGAAGGAAATTTGAGAACCCCAAGAAAACCTGTCCCCATGGTGTGAGATCTCAAACTGAATCATCTTTGATAGTATCTTTCAATTAACCAGTATGGTATTTACATGATGTGTATTATTGAACATCAAGAGAGTTTTAATAAAATTATTATTATTATTATTATGATAAAATATATACTTCCTCTGTCCCAAAATAGGGTATACATTTCTCACAGTTATGTTAATTACAATTCAAAATTTATTTAATTTGTGTAAATTATAAAGATATTATGCAGGGTGCGTTGTTTCACTTCTTGTATGCTTAGTTGCTTACTATGAATATTAAGAGATTTTTGATTTATTATACAGATGATCTTAGGATTGAAGTAGGTTATTGAGCTTTTGTTGTAGCAAAACTATAATGTTTCATTTTGCTTGTGAATTATTTCGAGTTGGTGTGTTTACTATTTGAAACAATTTTCTGAAGCCTGAAGTCACAATGGGTGTCATTTCGAATGGCATGCATTTTGACATGACATGACACTGTCTCAAAAACAAAACAAATAAATTGTAAGTTGTGACTTAGAAATCAGAAAGAGGCGATTTGTAACTGACTTAGAAATCATTTAAATTACTATAAGCCCATAAACACTTATTATTTCCTACAACTGTTTGTACGTATTCAGAATATTTATATTCCAAATTTTGGGACAGCGGGAATATAATTTTCATGATAAATTAAAAACAATGATAACAAGAAAAAAATAACTGGTCTTAATTGTTCAGCTGAAAATTTGTCATTCTCAAATTGATCCATTTTGAAATCATTGGCACCGATGTTGGTTTTTGTGCTGATAAAGTCGTAGTTGGAAACTTTCCTATCTTGTGCATTTCATATCTGAGCACTATTGTTATTATTTAGAAACAAAAAACAACAACTCATGATTGTACATGGTAGTCGATAAATTAACTCATTAAAAAAATGTCATCATTTTTAATTCAACAACTTTGAGCAGTGGGGTAGTCATGACATATAACTTTAGTATAACATGTTATGGACCACTGTCACAAGTAAACATCCAGTGACCTAATTTCTGTGCAAATTGATTCACTAATATTTTTTACAGGGATAAGGGAGCTACTGATAAATCTAATTAAATATTCGGGCAGGTCACTTTAGCAGAAATTGATTCCAGAGTTCTAATAATCAATGGCTGGTAATCAATTTCGATTGTATAGGGTGTTGTTTGTTTTTTTAGTCTAGCTTTTATTATAATTGGATGTGTATTTTATGATATCAAAACAATGCTACATGCAAGTCAAAACAACAACACCAAGTTATTGCTGTAACTATTTAATACAGGAGTGACATTCTGAATTACTAATAAAATATAGGCTCGTTCACTTTTTGTTAATTTAAAAACCATTTGCCATTTTTTAAATGGAATTCAACATCAAATAGGTTGAAAGTGGGATTTACACTTTTGTTGGTAAATGTTTCAAAAGCAAGTCAAAGAACTAGGAATCCAAATATAAGGAGTACTTAGTAAATATGAATGAAGTTCAGTAACAGATCTCTAGATCCGATTACAACACAATTACATTAAGTGCAGTGAGAGTGCAAATATCGAGCATTCAACGCAACAGTTGATCAAATAGGTCTCTGCTGCTTGTAAAATCAATGACAGAGTGACTTGACTAGTAATTTTGGTAATGTCTGTTACGGTACTGGTGTGTCAATTCGACTAGGTACTTTGTGGAATTTGTTAATATGTCGTCTTATGTAATTGTGGTTTACATGTGTTTTAAACACGAGTAGTACATAATCATTGTGTTACTTTGTAATTTTGTCAGGTTTGCATTAACGGAGACTCAGCGCCATGTGTGCGCTGATGAATTCTAATGCTGGAGCATGTCAAATTACAATAGCTGTAGTTTACGATTGTTGCAAAATCTAAACCATTATTTTTTCTTCACAAAGTAACACAATGTTCAATAATCCTAGAGTTTCAGGTTTAGTGAACAGTTTCAACTAGTATATGGATGAAATTGTATAGGCTATAAACAGTTGATGCCATCTGTTTATAGGACTCCGTACAGTAACTGGTCAGCTCCAATTTTTAACATTTTACAGAAGGTATCTTGAAACAGTTCCATTTTTCCAATCACATGCAAGCATCACAAATATGATACCAAAGGTTGAACCAGGGGCAAAGCGCACCCTTTGACCAAGAGGGGGGGGGGAGACAAAATACTATTTGCTATTTAAAATATTATTTACCACAAAAAAAAATACTATATATCAGGACATATCGGAAATATCGTTTGACTAAAATTGCTGGTGCTACGCTTTTTCCAATATATGAAAAAAGCGTTATAGATTTTTTTATAAATATTAATTTCTTTTAAAAGCATGCCGTGCACAACTGAGTTAACGCTTCGCATGCAATCCTGTTTGTTTGTCTAGTAGTACGAGATTATCATCGTACGTATTTAGATTGCGATAGCATTAGTAATATATCCTTCTACCTGTTTTTTTAATAACAAAATGTGGATCGATTTGGTGCAGATGGTGTTGATACAACTACATGTATATTCAATATAGCGTACATTATGTTTGTTTGGTTAACATCCGATAGGTTCAATTTTTATTTATTGTTTTTCATTTTTTTATAATGAAGTTATTGCTTGAATTGTTACCAAACATTATATATGAGAGATCCATTGATTGATTAAAATTGTATTAAATAGTTAATGGAATATACTGTATATCATATATTTGTTTTACTTATGATACATTGTTTTGTTTGTTTTTGTCTTATAGTACTTTTGTCTTGTAATACGTTGTCAGGATAATGGAAGAAGTGATCAATATTTCCAAGATGGATTAGTTATCTTGACAAGTTTTTAAATATTATGATTTTCTGATTCATGAAGATATTAATATTTTGTTTGAGTATTTTTTTTTCTTTTATGTATTTTATTTTATTTTATTTTATTTTATTTTATTTGTGTTTAATGTGTTACATGAACATGGTTATACAGCAATTCCTGGTTAGCGCTGTTAATTTTTGAAAATTCAGGTGTTCATCCAAGATTGATTACTCATTAATAGGAATGACGAGTGCAAGAAATTTAGCAATTATAGTGTGACTGGATTTTTAAAATTTATAACAGAAAATTTTGGTATTAAATGAAAACAGCATTATATTAAAACAAGTATACAAAAGGCGTTTTAAGCATACTATTTATATGGTCAACTGTCATATACAGCTATACTGTATGTAGCCATGACATATTATATTAAAGTAACGTAGCCATGCATGACATATTATACTTTAGTACAGTGGTTCCCAAACTGGTACATTAAGCTATCGTAGGTGGTACACAGATACGATATATCGAAAATATATTTTTGAATAGCTTAATTTTTTAACAAAGTTTAACTTCATCTGATAACAATTTTCTCTAAACAACAGATTAGGTTACAGATTTTGTCTTATTCTCAGATTATAATTGCATAATCTCGATTTTGCATCCTGATATACTTTTTTGGTGGTACATGCATTTGTCAAATTTTTTTTAAGTGGTACAAACTTCAAAAGTTTGGGAATTCCTGCTTTAGTATAATATGTCATGATGTAGCTTATATAGCCTACGTAATGCAAAAAAAAACAATTTTTGATTTCTGTACGTTTCGATTTAAAGTGCGAGTTTTGATTAATGCAAATCTCGATTCATGCAAAATTAAATTTATGCGATTGTTGAGCAATTCGAAATTTGTTGTACGCGAGTTTTGAGTGATTCAATTTTCGATTGGTGTGATTTTTGTATCGTTGGAATTGCGTAGTTTTCGATTTATGAAGTTGCAGTTTTCATTTTATGCGGTTTTTTTTGGTCTATTGGACTATATACAGTATCATAAAGATCTGTAATATGCGTTATTTCCACCTTGCACCCACTCGTAAGTGAGCTAATCTAAAGGGTATAAAAAGCGATATTTAATAAGCATTATATATTGGAAATGGGACACGGTAATCAATTAAAGGTGATATTGTGGGATTACTGTATTTCTACAATTGCTATAGTATACAGAACATTGTAAGTGCGTTTTATTTATCGAGTTTCAAATGTTTACGGTTGGTTTGATTTTACAGGTGGAACATTGACAAAGGTTGCCTATATTTCAGCAGTACCTCATAGACGAGCGTTGTATTTAGACTCATCGGAAGGTGGAGGAAAAGTGAGTTTATCTTTGTCACATTTTTTATGACTGTATTTATTTTTTAATTCTTTTATTGCTGTTTACATAACTTGCGATGATATTGTTGGTAGATAGGAATGGTGTTTACTATTAATAAACTTATTGTTGTGCAAATTATTATTATTATTATTATTATTTTTTTTTTATCAAAGAGTGATGATGAAATGTCCTTCGAAGTGTCCGAAGTGGCACGGTTACATTTCGTCAAGTTTGAGACGAAGTACATCGAGACGTGTTTGAGTTTCATACAAGAAAATTTGACTGGTTCCAAAGAGTTTATGAACGGGAAGAGCGTCAAAGCCACCGGCGGAGGTGCTTACAAGTACACCAATTTAATCACTAGCAAAATAGGTTTAACGTAAGTTTATTCTTGTGCAACAACGTTGGTATAATCCACGTGGAATTAGTCGTATTGGAGATGTGTTAAATCCTTTTTTTTTTACACACGTATCTATAAACAGCGTAGATAAAGAAGACGAAATGCAGTGTCTCATAGATGGCTGCAATTTTCTTTTGAAGAATATCTCCGACGAAGTGTTCATCTACGAACGTCACAACAACCCCGAGTACAAATTTCTAAACACCGAGCCCAACGTTTTTCCTTATCTTTTAGTTAACATAGGATCTGGCGTTAGCGTTATGAAGGTAATATAAAAATATCTGTGAGTCGGGGGTTTCGCAACATCAAAGTTGCAAATTTTTCGTTCTTTGTTGTCACCTCCCAGGTTGAAGCTGAAGACAAATACGAACGAATTGGTGGCACGTCGATGGGCGGTGGGACGTTCTGGGGCTTAGGATCTCTTTTGACCAAAGCGAGTGTACGTATTTTTAAAGGATGATACTATAATATCTTTTTTAGGCTACTATCTTATTATTTTTTTTTATATAGTTACAATGAGAAAAACGAGTGAAAGGTGGAGTTGGTTGATATTCATATTATTATTTCTGCAGGGTTTTGATGAACTATTACAATTAGCGGAGCAAGGCGACCATCGCAACTTAGACATGCTGGTAAAAGACATTTACGGCGGAGACTATTCAGTATTAGGCTTACAAGGGGACCTGATAGCTTCCAGTTTTGGAAAAGCGATTCATTCCGTCAGGGACCTTCATTTTAATCCAGGTAAAGAATAATAATCACTTCATTCTTGTGGTTGCGTTTTTTAGAATGTGTGTCGGTCACTAAACTCTCAGGTTAATTTAGGATTTATATAAAATAAGGGGTTATGGGGAAAATAGGTCTAACCTCTCTAATCCTGAAAGCTTGGGACAAAAAAGTGGATTTTCCGAACCGGTGAAGCTTAGGGAAACAATGACAAATTAAACTGTAAATTTAAAAAATTATGAACCTAAGTATTCATCTTAAAAAAATTATGAAGCCAAGTATTTGTTAAATTTTACTGTCGATTCCAATCGTTCCGAACCACCGAAGGTGCTGTCGGACTAGTCCGACCTGTATTGCATTAAATATGTCATGGCTTTTCTTGTTTTATTTTTTTTTTGGTTTTACATGTTCCCTGGTTGTTCAACAGTTTTGGAACGTTAATATTTGGTTAAATCAAATGTATTTTGTAAAAAAGTAATCTTCACTAATATGTATCTACTAGATAACTACCGTTTATAGGTGAAAATGTTATCTCTATAGAGATAGTATATTTGCATTAGTTCTAGTTAAAATGTGATATAAACTAACGCTGTCAGGCTATTCAAATAGTACGATTTGTTATTTGCTTTTATTTTAGAATAAATTTCTGGGAAAAAAACTACCGTATTATTTTTTTGTGACTATAAGACGTGTCTTGTACAAAATTTTACACAAGGGGGCACTCTTTACTTCCCTCTTATATTCGTAGGAATCTTATATTAATTATAATAAACAACTAGTTACAATAATAATAAAAATCATTATTTATTATATCACCTGTTGAATATTAAAAAATAGTATATGAATGAGTGTGTTATTTGGATTCTTCAGTATTCCCCAGTGTCTATTACAAAACATATTACATTAGAGCCAATCAGCTTAAGTTTCATTGTTCAGTGAGCTGTTTCATACGTGTATCTCATGTGTGCGTCTTATAGTCGGGTATGTCCTATATAATTTATTTTTTATTCAAAAGCCCTAAAAGTAGCGTCTCATATTGAGTGCATCTTATATTTGCAAAAATAGGGTAGTTATTTTTGTTATTTATTTATTTATAGGTCAGTTTTCCGAGGCAGACATTGCACGCAGTTTGCTCTACACCATCAGCAATGACATTGGTCAGATTGCTAGCCTTTATGCCATGCTTCACGATCTCAAGAGGGTGTATTTTGGTGGTTACTTTCTGCGTGGCCATCCGATGAGCATGCACGCCATTTCCTACGCCATTAACTTTTGGAGCAAGGTTGGAGGCCCAAGGTGGAAGGGTGGACCAATTTTTTAACTGCATTCATTTTTCTTTAGCTTAATTTTTGTCATATAACATGTTAGTAGGGGTGAACGTTTTGCCATAAATCGGGATCGTTCCTAGATTGTAAATCTGCTGGGTATCAGCGGTATTTTAATTTCGTATTCTAGATTAATAACAATTCAATGCCATTTTCTTTCTATTTAACTTAATCAATCAATCAATCAATCAGAATATTTCATGAATAATATGACTGCGTTTATCTAGATACTTACATATCTTTACAATAGTATTGCAAGGTGTTAGCATAAATTGGTTTTACTAATCTATGTACAATTAACCACTCGATACTCTAATTATAAAATCATACATGTCCTATGCTGTTTATTAAGCTTGGTGTGTATTTTGTACAGGGAAACGTGCAAGCGCTATTTCTTCGCCACGAAGGCTATTTGGGCGCCATTGGCGCTCTTTTGAAAGGTGCCGAGGAGTGTGGTAATTACTAAATCTTATTTTTGATTCGTTTTAAGAAAATTTAGACCAACCCATTTTCATTGGTCATGCAACGTCACAGTGGTTCACAAAATTGTCTGACTTGCCACACCAAAAATTAATTGTGACACTTTAGGGCTGTGCTTTTTGTTTGTCTTTCAATAGAAAAATTAAATTTCGGTTAATCTTGAAAATCACTTTGTAGATACCGACAAGTATTCATGGAGCGAGAACTTTGCGGGTCATTTGGTAAGCAGTCCGCTACCAACCCAGAAAACGTTTGACAGCAGTATTGTCACGGTATTGTCAATGTTTGTATGCGTTAATGTAACCCGCTTACTGTCTAGTGTTTCTTAATTTATCACCATCCAAGCTTTATTGTTTTCAATGTTGTGTTATTCTAACACTTAATTTTTTTTATCAATAGTTTCATTGCTCGTTAAAGTGGTTCATCCTAATTTTGTTTTAGGTTGATCAATTGGAAATTGACCGTTACGATAGTCAACTTGTCTATTGTCCATTGCTGGCAAATCCAACGGCATACATTGCGGACGAAGTTGATTTGACGAGCGACTTGTCGGCTAGGGAGTACTGGTTAAAGTGCTTTGAAGATGCCATCGATAAGGTATATCACTGTTACTAGGTGTATACTGGATGTAACGTAGTAGTTACGAGATAGATTTAATTATTTATCGTTTGTCTTTTTTGCATGTTAGTTTGTGAACCAGGCTCTTAAAAGCCAACCGCAGTCTGCGGATGCTCATATTAGGGCACAGAAATTTCGAGAAAAATTCCTGTGTCGGCTGAACATTTTAAAAGAACAGCCATTGTGAGTAATTTTTATTTTTCATTTTGTTTGATCCGATTTTCGTTTTTGATTGTTTATTTTTGTTTGTTCTATTTTGTTAATTTTATTTGATTTTTTGATTTTGTTTTTATTTTGTGGCAGTGCTTACGGGTTATTAACTGTACGTAGCTTACTCGATATGAGAGAACAGTGCCTTCTTGAATTTGATTTTCCTGACCCCTACCTCCAAGTATGAAGTCTCGATAAATAGTTTGAATGTTGTGAAAGGAGCTGCGTTTCAACGCTGGGTGTGTTTTATTCTCCGTAGCAAAAACAACTAGAAAATGAAAACGCTTTGAAACTACTGTCGCAAAGGCTAATCTATCTCGATAATATACCCTGGGCTCAGCGGCAGGAAGAACTCATCCAAGGTGTCCTCGTGGGAAACGTTTTCGATTGGGGAGCTCGCGAAGTGGCCAAACTTTTGGAGGAATCGACGTTTGGGTTCGACGAAGCCTCAGCGAGTTTAGAAGGTGACTGTTGATGATGATGGAAAAAATATCAATGTTCAAAAATGCTTGTTTTTTATTTTGTTTATTGTAATTCAGCTCGTCCGTGGCTAATCGATAATTTTGACGCGTGGCTTTCTCGACTGAACGGAAATCCGCATCACTGCGCTGCGGTTTTTGTGGATAACAGCGGGATCGATGTTGTCTTAGGAATCGTGCCGTTCATACGGGAATTGCTGATGAGAGGAACCAAAGTGAGTTTCAGAAATCTTCTTTTTTTTTAAGCTTTACATTTTAGTTTTACATCTGAGTGAGGGATCTGTTAGGCTGCGAGTTGAAACATCGGGTGACAAATACAGATTCCAAACGACGTCTTCTGATTGGCTTAGCTTGTTTTGAGACATAAGGTGACATCTGACGATAGATATTCCAAGATATGACTTTAGGTTGAGTTTGCTTGTGAGTGAGGTGTATTGAGACAGAAGGCGACATCTGGTGACAAATTCTACAAAACGCCTTTAGATTAGGTTCGCTTGCGGCGAGTGAAGTGTGTGTTGAGACATAGGATGACATCTGGCGATAAAGATTCCAAAATACGTCTTTAGAATGGGTTTGCTTGTGAGTGAGACATGTTGAGACAGGATGACAAACGATAAAGTGTCGTCTAAAAATAAAACCAGTTTTTTAATGTCTACTAGTTTTTCCGTAGAATTTTCAATGATGGTGTAATTTCATTCGTTTTATTTACTTTTGAAGGTGATCCTTTGTGCCAACGCTCGCCCAGCTCTGAACGACGTTACGTACGGGGAACTGGTCGTTTTGATCAAACAAGTCGCATTACAGAGCAATGAAATTTCGGAAGCTTTAGCCGAGAATCGTTTGATGGTGATGAATTCAGGGCAAGGTTCCCCTTGTCTTGATTTGAGGTAAATATATCTTTTTATTTATTTATTCATTCACCACTATAATTTTACTACTAACAGTGTGTTCCTACAAGGGTCTTAGAGTCGAACTTTTAATCACAGATGCTCGCATCAAAACAAAGCAAAAGAAGAGTCCATATAAACATAGGTCCGGAATTGCAGAATCATTTGCATACCTACAATGATTGAGACAATATGCCTATGTATTTATGTGACTTTGTGTTATCTCAGAAGGAAAGCATTTCTGGACCCATGTTTATATGGATTTTCTACTTTTTGATGCGTAGCGTCTATGGTTAAAATTTGACTGTACCTTTCACAAATGTCCTATATACACCTGTAGTCACTTTTGTACGCTCTTGGCAATGTGATGGCACTGACGAGTAGTGATGTGACGATGTCACAATGATTTCGAAACACGCTGCATTATCCCGCTCACTGAACGTTTTGTTGTAACAAGATCCTCGCTTATTTCCCACGCTTGTAGAATTTCGGTGTTGGTTCTTCCGCATTTCGTTTCAAATCTTATTTCGGTGGTGGCTTTTCTTTGCTGTGGTCCCGTCGTAGTTTTAGACCCCTACCTAAACGGATCTTGTAACCCATGTGTTGAATTTAATACAGGGTTTCTTTTTTGTTGGTGATTTCTTTTTTGTAGTCGTCTGAAAGTGGACGTAGCCGATGCAATAGTTCAACACAAAGTCGACCTGATCATTCTCGAAGGAATGGGTCGAACGGTGCACACCAATCTTAACGCTCAGTTTCGTTGCGAGAGTCTCAAACTGGCTGTTTTGAAAAACGGCTGGCTTGCCAACCGCCTCGGTGGGAAAATGTTCAGTGTCATGTGCAAATACGAAAAACCCATATAGCAATATCGTACGAGAGGATCACAAACAAAAATAATAATAATAAAAATGTCACAGGAAGAAAATGGTGTTGCTTAGATGACAAAAATCAACAAAACCCCGATTGTGATACATATTTTATGCAAACTAATTTCAAATTATTTGAAATTTTTTTCATCCTTATTATTAGGTATTTTGTTTTCTCATTCTCCCCTCACCCCCCTCTTATTAACACCCAAAACGAAATAAGGATAGATATATTTTTTGTTAAAAGTACAAATTTCATTATGCAATTTCACGGTTAGAATTGTATATAACATAGTTTAATTTTTTTATCATAAAGGTGGGTGGTTTATTATTTTTTTGGTAGTTTTGTCATGCGTTCGTAACATGAAGGTAATTTTTAACCAGGTAATTATAGTTATTTTTAGTTTTGTGTAGGCCTACGTACGTTTCATCGTCGGTATAATTTAAGACCAATATGCTAATGATGATCGAACTTTGATGGAACGTTTTCCGTTTGAATTTTATGAACGTGGCTTCTGAATTAGATCGACCATTCATTTCTTAGTATACATAACCATTTCACATAGCGTTACGGCTAAGTGAGTGTTATATAATTTAAAACGACCAGCCCGAGTAAGGTTGATTTGACGACGATATAACAACAAAAATAACAGTATTTTCACGCCTAGTCTGTTGCTCCGAAGTTGTACATTTATATTCGCCTATGCACATAGAACGAAGTGGATTTATTAGTATTATCGCACGTCGAATCGTTGAGTTTGATATAATCCAGTTCTTCCCGATCGTGTGAGGAGATAACCATACGTCGGAAGTTGACATGATGCGTATACTAATGCAAGTTTTAACGCCGCTTGGGGGAAGAAAAAAAGTTTGCTCATTCGAAGAAGTGGAAATCTGAATTGATATTACAGAATATATATATAAAACAAAGTGTACATGTTGAAGATTGCCCTGCCTTTGTTCAAACTGTAAATAATCCTCCTGAATGCATATAACCGAGTCCTATCACTAAATAAAGTTAACCTTTTATTACTGGTTTAAAAGTATACTATTGTACCACGCTTGAGAAAATCGGAATTCTGGCGATACGAGTTATTAGTACAGGGTGTTCCTGAAATCTCCATATATACAGTAGGTAATGTGATTTTCAAAATCATTTAAGAATGTTTCTGACCAAACAACAGCATGTACAGGGTGCCTCAAAAATCTCTATACATAATGAAGCTTAATGCTTAAAGCTATGCATAATGAAGCTTGTAACACTTTTTTGAGAAAAAAAATTTAGTTACATATCAATACACATTTATGTATAGATACTTTGGGCACCCTGTATAGTAAACGTTCATTTGAGAGTTTTGTTTTCGTAAAAATTTTTATTCATGAATCGTTCTTCATTCGAATTCAATTTATGAATTGGGTTTGCGTTAAATCTGAAGAGAACAACCATTTATCATGTACAGGGGGGGGGGGTCAGGGGTTAAATCTCCCTTAATTCGGAAAACAAATTTTGGCAATAGAGGGTTTTTATATATATAGCGTACTGAAGTATGTTGGGAAAAAATGTGTTTTCTGTCACCCTTCTGAAAATCTGCACACAAGGCCCGTTAGGTTGTGTGTGGATTTGACATTTGTCAAGAGTACATAAACTTGGCTATCATGCAAGTTTACTGTAGAATGGAATTTTATTAATGCATTTTTGATGGTCTCGGTTTATTATATACTTAAAACTGTGTTGGTTTATGCTCAATCGTGACTATTCTGAGTAGCATTGCAGTGATTTTTCTGTAGTGTCGAGTCGACGTCAAATAATTTTTTGGATTTCACTGGCGACATCGACGCCAGTGTCGATGTCGTGACTACATATTTGAGTTTTCATTATGGTCTTCGGTCCAACAGATTTTTCATTTCACGTGAGTTGTATTTTTGCAATGTAGTTTGTTTTGTTTTTTTTGCACATTCATTTGTGCCCAAATTTTGGTTTGAAGGTATTATAGGTTTGAAATAATGAAATCCTATTTAATGTAACGACCCACCATGCGTAGGCTGCATACTGTAATTGAGGAGTTGGTTGGAATAACGGTGTTAACTCCAAAAATGTAGCTTTTTGAGAAAGGGCAAAAACTTCTGGCACCTTCAAATTTAAGATTAAATAAAATTTCCTGTCAACTATATTTATAAAATAAAAATGAAAAGCTTTTGCATAAGTGACAGATTTTTCGACAGTTGAAAGATCGAGTTACGGGCTAATTCTTTGTGTAAGAAACTAGTTAATATATGCATTTTATTGCATTATATGGAATAAGTGGATTTATGCCATTTTTGCACCCAACTCCTCAATTTCACATGTTCCGTGTTACAACAGGGTAGCTGCCGCTAAGATTTAGCTCTTGTATGCATCGGCAGATTGCTGTAACCCAATACCTTTAATACAAGTGACATTCAACATAAATCGAACAAGCGTTCTCGAAACAGTTTAATAACACATTTCTTCCACTAAGTACAAAAAAAAATTTATCACATCACGACTTAACTTCTATATAGTATTTGAAAGCCAAAATGTCGTACTCTTGAGTATTAAATGAAATAAGACAGATAGTGCACAAGATCACAATAACTTGATGATGATAATTTGTTAACGTTCCAGGCTACTTATAATGCGAGTAATATTTTTGGATGAGTAAATCGTTCGATGAGTATTGTGAATGAAACAAAACAGCTACAAAAACAAAACAAAAACGATGAGATGTCAACTGAAAGGCGAAAGTGCACAGCATGACAAAAAATAATCGATGTCGTTATTACAAAACATTGAAATCACAAAATAAATAAACTTGGCCTTCAATTTCCAAAAGTACACCGACATGGAACTAAATTTCCCACTGTACATCATTCACTCAATATTACTCTAGCATACAAAAAAAAAAATCTCATAATTAAAACAAGAAATAGTTAACGGACTAGAAATAACATTGGCTAATAGACACACACGCATGTGATAATATCTAGCGATTCCACAGCTTTTGCCATGTACAACTACTGGATTCTTATATACAAAGACACGTTGAGGTTATATCACGAGCAAGGAGTCGTTTGCAGATGGCTTTCGATCTATAGTTTAAAATGTTGGATATCGACCTGTTGTTTATAATTTTATAAGGGTTTTTCTTCGAATTGTGTGAAATGTAAAGCGTGTGTTGTACTTCCATTCAAAATTACACGATGGGGGGAAGAACATGAAAGCTCGCAAAAACAATACAAAGCAGCTGAAGTTCACAAAAAGTTACACAAAACCGAACACTTCAACCACTTTGCATTCGAAATCGTGTTTTGAACATAACGGTGGGTTGTTGAACGTCTGACACGTTTCCGTTCGACCAAAGCGAATGTCTTCGTCCAACAGAATAGCTTGCCCACTCCTGAAAAGAGTTAAATTTTGTTAAGTGAGACTTGTTGATACGTCGCTAGGGGGTGTCCTGAGCATGGACCTTTGGTATTTTCAATAGGGTCCAGGGTGAAATGTACGCAATTAGCATATCACATTTTATAATTGAACTTATCATTGAAGTATACTATAATTATTCACAAGTGGGAAGCGACCTGTGGTCAGTAAGGTGAAAACAATTTATTTTAAGGAATTTTATACTGGTCATAGTTATGTTTATCAGGGTAGGGAATTGTGATATAAGTATTTGTATTCCATTTAGGTAAACTTTGGTTTTAGGTTGGTAGGCAGAGTTTAGGTAAAATATCGTTAACATAAATGGAATATTTCAGCGTTGTTGTTTCTAGTGCTATGAGTGTAGAACGTTAGGTTAGTTAGAAAATACAACATTAAAATATTCCATTTATGTTAACGATAATTCACCTAAACTCCGCCTGCCAACCTAAAACCAAAGTTTACCTCCATTTACAATACTAACTATATTTTAGATATAAAGATAGTTGAAATGATGAGAATGTGTGCCAGGGTCTTTTTATTATTACCTAGTGACACGTGACACCCCTGACTATCAATTAGCAATAAGGTTACCAGTCACATACAATTTTTGTTGTGGCAAGTCGAGAAATTTGTGTAAAGCTGTGATGTCGGCTTGCTCTTTCCCAACCAGTTTCCATTGGTTGAGCAAGAAGCCAACTTAGCAGAGATTCACATTTATTTTTATTCACCACACCAAAAATTGCATGTGACAGGACCCCTCTTGCATTCTCACGTCGATGAGAAAATAAACAGTACACATACCCTCCTCCGACAGTCAACATGTGAGAATCCGCAGCCATGAACAGTTCTGCCGAATGCTTAACGGCGTTTGTATCTCCCAACTGTTGCTGCTGGATGCCGATCCACGCGAACCGTTCGCATTTTGGACTGATGGTGAAGACGAACGACTCTCCCGTACCAAAGTAGGCGTGGCGCTGACCCATTTCATCTTTGGTGTTCCGCTGCCTCCAACTAGTGGAACAGTAAGCGCCAAACGTCTACAAGAGTAGATAAGAGTATATTTTAATGTTAAGAGGAGCCATTTCCAGTTTCCCTCGAACCGTACCAAAGTGAGTGTCATAGTCACACCTCGTTCGTTGTAGTTTTCACAATGAGAATAGTCGGTTCGTGGTCTTCCACGCGAGAATAGAAAGTGGTAAGGCTGCAACCGTGTTCTTCTGTCGTGTAGAGCAGTTTTGGCTGATACATAGTGATGCGAGCGGGAAGCCAAGACCATACGACCAGTAGCTGTTAAAAAATAACAACACATTATTTATGGGAATTTGTGTTGTGTTTAAACATCAAATGCGCATGTGTCCATATAATTGGTGGCATACTGGAAGTAGGGATCAACAAAAAAATGTAAGAGTGTACAAATATGTATGCTAATGACATTTAGTCTCTGTATTCTGCAGTAGGTACTTGTAGTTGTGAAGCAAAAATTTGGAGGTTCAAATGGCATACTCAATGAGTGCTGAGTAGCCGAGTTTTAATAATTGAAGGGTCTGGCATAAAAGGTTAAGTATACATTTTTACAATTGCGAGAAAAACGTGTTTAAAGATCTAAACTTGCCTTGCTGTCTGTGGGCCACATCGCACAGTGTTGTTTTGCTCAGAATCATGCGTAGAATTAATTACATCTAATGCTTACAAACTCTTTTACACCAGGCCCTTCAATTATTTGAACAGTTTATTCATTTACTTTTATTTTCTTTGTAACAGCATCCTATTTGAATGCTGCAAAGTTAGAATAAGTTTTAAAAGTAACATAGGATAATAACACTTATAGGTTGTTCCAAACTGGAAAAATATACAAGCGAGAGTAGGTTTTTATATTGTAGGCAACATTTTAAGCAAATGTCAAACATGAGCAGGGTGTCCCATTTGACATGTCCTAATTGGAGCATATGATAATAAATTAATGTAAAAGTGTA
This sequence comes from Cryptops parisi, assembly GCA_034695005.1. Lineage (NCBI taxonomy): Eukaryota > Metazoa > Arthropoda > Chilopoda > Scolopendromorpha > Cryptopidae > Cryptops > Cryptops parisi. Next base: position 39,926 of record JAQIWH010000125.1, read on the forward strand.
TAATCTTGTTCTTGGTGTGATATAATAGATACTTCAAAAAATTTGGAGGGAATTTTAAATTTGGCTCTCCAATTGAGGTGGTGATGCCAGTGACAGGCTGTCATCACCTGCTGCGATGACAGCAGGAAGTGGGAACTGTGCATTTTATCCACCGAACAACAGCCTCTAAAACATTTGTTTCTAGGCCCAAGTTCCCTTCAAGTCCGAGGGAAGGGGTCTCTGTGTTATCACCTGACTGGAGAGTTGTTGCACAACCATAATTGAGCCATGTTCTGTGTACCACCTGTGCTTTCTCTACAGCAGATGTCATTTTCACTTCCTACTGGCACCACCACCAGGCTTGGAGCGCCAAATTTAAAATACCCTAGAACTACCAAGGTTACATACCTGTAGATTAATTTAATATCACATATTGAGGCATTTTAAATAAGACACCCTGTATTTATGATTAAAAAACTCTTTTGTACTAGGACGTTTTTGAACTGAAAATGAACATTACATACACTGCTACTGAAATCATTTTTGAAATTAACAAAGTTGAGCCAATCAATCATGATTTCTATGCTTCTAGTGAATAACAGACACTGCTTGTAAATTGTTCTTTGAAACACCTTCTTATGTATATTTTATGACAAAACATAAAAGTTAAGAGGTTAGTGCGACACAAAAGACATCACAATCTAGAAAATGTGAGTGAAAAAAAAATATAACACCCAATAAAAACCAAAGAAAAGAGACTACGTGACATAAGAGGCAGTGCGTGTTAGTAGCTTACTCACTTGCTGAGTTGTTATAATTTGAGACGAGAAATTAGAGAAAGGATAAAGACCCATTGACCGAGCACGATTCACATCACTGTCTTTGTCAGTCTAGTGGGTATAAGGAAGTAACCATTCATTGCACCAGGAATAAAAAGTGGCAGAAAGATATACAACGTTAAGCAGCAGTGATAGAGAAACATACGCAAATTGAAGGAATCGTTTGATTCGTCTGTTGTCACCAACAGCATACGTATCGTCATGTTGTTTTTGATACATCGTATATGTTAATCCATTCGTTCACATAGTTGCGTTAATGTCCACCAGATGGAGTCCTCGATTTTGCTATTATGCGATTTGTGTAACCGGTGCATAAGTAACAAATGTTTCTGCAACACTGTATGCTGTTGGTGACGGTAAAGGAACGGTGAAACCGTTAGACAGTTACCTCGTGAACGTTGAGCGTATGAGATAACATTTGAACGTTGACTTGCGACTGAGACGTTGGAATGCCTTCGGTGGAACGAGATCTGATCATGGTTGACGATGGCGTATTCTTGTGAATCCTGCTTTTCACAAACATTTCCGTTCGTAAAAGAATGCGGCTGATTTCGCTTTGGCTTAACGCTCGGATACCAAATGCCACCTGGTGGTTAACATTTCAATCAATACCGATGACAAAAATGGATATTTTGAAATGCAACGTATTTAACACTCACTTTGAGTAACTTTTCTGGAGGAACTGGGATTTCCTGAGAAAATTTGGCTAGCGTAGAACAAATACCATTAGTTGATGCTTCTCTGGCCCAAACTGAGTCATTTTTAACTGCAATCACATACACAAAAATATCATCACAAAATTGTCTACTGACTACTCAACACCATAAAACCTTACAACTGATATTTTTAACTATAGTTCACCTGAATATTTTTGGAATAAAATGATTAATGCCATTGCGACCCGATATAAGACTTTACTTCCTTCAAACAAGTAACAATCCATCACCCGCACCTGTCACAAAATAGAATAAACTCGTTTTTAAAATACTTTCTTAGTCGACATATTTGGGTGAACGTAGTATGATGAACGACAGAAATTATCGTTAACAAGATTGTTATACGAGTCAACAACTCACAAGATGAGTGAAAGGCAGGTGCTGGAATATCCATGACAACCAGTGTTCAAATATTTGGTCCATGGTATCAACATCTCGTAAATATTTACTGATGTTCCCATATGCTCCTTTCTGGAAAAAAATAAGACTAGGATTATACAGAGTGTTCCTGAAAGAGTAATTTCAGATGCTATGCATCCAAGCAAAAAGTTCATATAAACAGGGGTCCGGAAATGCATCCTCCTTTGCATACCTACAGCATTTATGAGACAACTGGCCTATGCATTTGTGACTTCACCCTGTGTTATCTCGGAACGAAAGCATTTCCGGACCCAAGTGTATAGGAATCATTTGCATTGTGTTAAAGCATAGCATCTTTGATTAAAGTTTGACTAAACTTTTCGGGAAGAACCTTGTATGTACGATCAATTACAGTGGAATCCGGTTATTGTAATCAGAGATAATCGGCTATTCGTTATCGTTGTCAGCAGTTCCAACACACTGTTTAATATTTTATTTCAATTGGTTAATGTTATCAGCCAGCTACTGTCACCAAAAATCACTAGTATCACAATAACCAGATTTCACTGTATTAGCAAAGAAATATTTGATTTGAAGCGAAAAGGAAACTCACGGCAAACTTTTTCGTTAACTGTAGCATCGTCCTCCATGATATTTCATACATTAATTTGGTCTGGATGATGAATTTGCTGTTTTTCCATGATAGCAGCGTGCTGATCGCAGTGTAACACTCTTCCTCTACAAAAAACATGTCAATTCATGTTTGTTATCTATAAACAGAGGAAGTACTACGAATGATAATCGACAGATTCCTACCTCCCATGTAATGAAGTAAAAGACTAGTGATGGCGTAAATTGTTGGGCTGTAAGTGATAGCAGGGTAGGAATAACCGACCACTAACATGATGCGGTCAATCGCTCGACGACCGTCCGCAGTGAGATGATAACTTTGCGTACATTGAGGATCTACGAATGATGGTAAATGGGGCTGCACCTCGGGATCTAAAATTTTTATTTTCGATGTTAAAAACATAACGTATTATTACTAAGTTTCAACACTTATAATAATTCGGATGTGCAAAACTGTCCACTAGTGGGAAATGGCTTCCATACAGGGTGTTCCTAAAAAGTCTGGTAAAATTTTGACCACTGGGTCCAGAAATGCTTCCTTTCAGAATGAACACCCATTTTTCCAGAAGTCAAGGGGGGGGGGGAGTTGAGAGCAGAGCAGAGCAGACCCATGTTCATATGGACTTTCTGCTTGGTTTTGATGTTTAGTGTCGGTGGTTAAAATACCAGACCTTTTAGAACGCCCTGTATACGAATCGAAAGTAAAATTAAATCTTATTATAGTGTTCAAGTACAGGAAGTCTTCGATATATCCAAGTTCTAGATGTGTGATTTTACTTTGAGAAAAATGGAACCGCCCCAATCACCACTCAAATACTCATTATTGGCAATATAAATTCACTATTATGCGAATTTTGTTTTAATTTTATTTATTTGTTATTGATTTTGTGTGTGTTAGTTTACAAGTATTATTCGTTCCAGCATCTGGTGTATACATGTATTTTCTTTACAAATGTATACAGAGTGGAACCAATACTGGCCTTCACACTGGAATCGTCCTCTAGTTTTCTTGACATTTTGATTTATGCTAATCTTCGATATTTAAGAGGTTTTTGCAGAACATGAACCTCCCGTAAATTTAGGCTTCCTGTATTTTGTAATAAAGACCACCAGGACAAGAACACTACAAAAAACACATTCGGTATTCTAGGACAAATTCGAAAGAAGTTATGACGAGTTGTTCCAGTTTCAGGATGACATTAAATAGTATGAGAAATATTTTTTTTATAGCATTAATATAACAAGTTGGGCGACAAGGCCAAGGCAGTTTTATGATCGAAACACACTACGACATGAAAAGTTTATATTGGATCTTTAAATAAAACAAAAGTATGTACATGTCAAACGAGGTTTATTGGTTGGCAAAAAAGTGAAGTACTACATGCACATAAAAAAAAGTCATTCTTATTTCTCAACAAAAGCCACTGAAAGGACAAGCGGAAAAGCGGGTCGTAATAAAAATAAGAAAAAAGCAAATAACACAATGTCGAAAAAAAAAAGGAAACAAATAAATAAATTGAAAATACATGCCTTCTATGTTGCTAAAACAATGCGTTGACAATGGTTGTCTCCTAAAGGAATACCACAAGTTATTTTGGCCTGAGGAAAACAAAAAAAGCAAACACGCAATGTCTTTCTGTCTCTCCATGCAAATAACGGACAAGACAAATAAGAAAAATGAAACAACTAGTGGTGTAAAACAAGGGTGGGCGAGAGAGAAATAACAAACACTGGCCTTGGTATTAAAGAATGAACAGTTTGTTATACTGTAATTGAAACAGTATTTTTTTTGTTCTTTTTATATAGATGTATATACGTACCACACATTTGCTTGAGTACATCCCAGTAATAATTTTCGACCAGGGTTTTTTCTTGACTGTGCATCCGACATAATTCGACCCATAGGCGACTCCGTACCACGTGCGAAACTGGCCAACTGTTGTCCCGAATGAACCGTTTGGCCTGTAATAAATCAACCATGTAGCGACTAACCCAGGCATAAATACTTTTAATATGGTAGTGTTTTTCTTCATATTTATACAGGAAGTCCTCATGCGATTTCGCCATAAGCGATGAGAGGCGTTCTCTTGAATGCTCATTCATTATTATAGGCAAGCAAATTTTGCTATTATGCGATTTTGTCCAAGTGGTGCACAAGTGAGAAGTAATCTCACTACATGGGAATTTCAATATCAGGGCCAGGAAAGTTTTTGAAAGTAGTGTACTAAAGTACACTACTTTCACTAAAGTACACTAAAGTGCAGGCCTACTTTAGTACATTATGTAGCGTACTTTACATAGTGTAAATATATTTTTCATAGTTCACTAAAGTATGCTATGAAAAAAAATGTTCCTTTGCCTCCCCCCTCCTTTGAAACTCCATTACATGGGCGTGTTTAATAGCCAAGGTTTTGGGGATTAAGAGAGGGTTGAGTGAGTGAGATACAACTTTCGCATAAATTGAGAACCTTCTGTACCGAAATTTCATAAAAACAAGCTGTGATGTCTTTTGCAGAATCCATAACTTTTTAATCCAGGAAGAGAAAATTTGAACCCAGCAAACTCATTAATAACCCCTATTCATATTCAACCAAAATGATGTTTTTTATTTGCATATGCCATCCCAAGCTTAATGTTAATCCTCAATAAGATAGAAGGAGTAATCGCCTTAGCCACATCAATCTTAATTCTAGCATCTTAGTCCTTGAAATGTGCAAATTCCTTATGTGCCATTTCACTGCTATGTGATGAGAGAAATTCTCCTAGAAATTCGTTATTATAAGCAAGCAACTTTTCCCGAAATTATGTGATTTTGTGCAAGGGGAGCACATGTGAATGAATTCTCAAGTCTCATCACTCCATGGAAATGTTAATATTTATACAGCATTATTTATGTAGAGCATCACCCTTGCATAAGCCTTCTGTTATGCAGTATATAGATTATGTACACTGAATTGCTACTGATACATAAATCAGATGTGTTCTGTATTTATAAGCTCGAGCATAATTCAAAAGCTGTCAACAAGGTATCACATTAAATCTTCCACATATTTTTTCGTATCCAGTATTATTTCTTATACAACAGTATCTCGGAATAATCCATAAAAGCATAACATTAATTCACAGAACAACAACAAAAAAAACTGACACAAAATCTATACATTGACAAATCGTACAACAAACAACTAAATCAATTAGCTGCAGGTACTGTAATATATTTTTAGCCCCTGATAAGATTGGAAAACAAAACTGATTTGTCAACATTATCTCATTATATCTACAGCTCGTCTTCTTTTTAAAACAAAGTGATAAGGCCAAATATAGAATAATCAAACTAACCTCTTTGAGTTTCCCTGTTGCGATAAAGGAGCACAGTTCTTCCAGAGATCCATAGGTACCTTTTGAAGTTGACACCAAGTATGGGGAGTCCACAACCACATAGTCCTGGAAAGGTGGACCCGAACCAACCGTTTCCATTCTGTCCTTGATGCCCAATGGCTCAGTTGCTTTATTGGGTGAAGGATGGAAAGAAAAAACAAAATACATATTAACTAATGGTAGTTTTTTTATAGATTTTAACTAGTATTTTTAAATCTCATCTTGTGTGAAAGCAGATTTAATTCAATTTAAATTGCATTCAGACATCTTTTTTTTTTTTTGGCCACTTTGTAAATGAAGGCCAATGTGATTCTGTTTTCTGGCCTTTCCACTAACAAACTATCAGTTGTTTTGGCCACTGATAGTTTGTTAGTTAGGTACTGATAAAATAGTTGGATTGATGAAATGTGTTGGAACTTCTATATTACAGTGTGTAGTTGGTTAAATCGGTTTTTGATTAGTTTCTTAAATATTATAATGAAAACATTTAATTGTAGGAAAGTTGAAAGGGAAGCTGAAAACTAGGGCAGTAGTTGAATACATATCAATCGCACATGTAAAAAATCGTAATTGCTAATTACGGCTTCGTGAATGTCGCTAACATTGAGAATGCAAAAGAGATCGTAATCACGCCATCATTCTATCTATTAGCAAGTTCTCGATTTACGCGAGTAAATCGCATTACAGAGAGTTATGTTTAAATTTAAAATTACAGAGAGTATAACCATACTCTCTGTGCAAACCTTGTTCAAGTCGAAATTTCCATGTAGAATGGAAAAACTCGGCATTCAGTCACTATCATGCAAAATCGCATAGCTAATGAAACTTTCTCGCCCATAACGAGCATTTGAATGGCATTCTCTCATTGCCTGTTAACTAAATCTCATGTGAACTCACGTCAACAGCAAATTTTGTACATGTGATACATACACAGTTTACTATGGGTAAACAAGAAACAGTTTCTGAGTTATAGGTGATAATATTTCTCTTATTTATGGTGACAACAGTGTTGCCACATGGGAATTTCGATATATGCGATTTTCTCTCTAAATAGGGTTTGAGCAAATCGTGAGCCTCGCATAAACCGAGGATCCCTTCGAGTCGAGGATCTTTATGGTACCTCTAGTAGTACCATAAAATCTATTACTACTACATTTATTACACATATTGACTTTACCATCTTAATAAGAATAGGCCAGGTGTTTGTGTGTGTATGTATGTATGTAACAGTAAAGAACGCTTTAGCCACGCCCATCGTGTGACGTCCTCAACACGTCCATCGGTTAACGCCCCCCCCCCATGCAATAGCATGGGTCTACTTCTAGTTTCAAAATAGTAGCAAACTTATTAACATGTTTTAATCATGTAATCTTTTATCGGGCAAAGAAAGCTTGTGAAACGAAAAGCTAAATTCCATGAAATGATTCGATTTTAGTTTCGGTTTGTGTCTACAAGATAAATTATTGTTTACGTATACAAAGGAAATGTATGCAGGAGAAAAACATTTCCAGCTGGTTATGTGTGTGAACAGTATTAATTATTTGTTGGTTATACATTAGCCAGATGTTCCATATTGTAATTGCCATTTTTGTAGGTGGTGTATTATGGAAATACAGCTTGTGCTCTATAATACATCATCATTAACACATACATACATGATTCATCTTACATTTGTATAATGGTTTTAATAATGTTCTTAGAAAGGGACAACTTAGATATTTGAGAATTTCAAAAGCAAATTAACCAACTTGGATATTTCTGAATTCCTGTATTAAAACCTAACAAGATCTTAAACTACTTGTGATGAAAAAGTAAGATTTTCCTAACTTGGTGACATTCTTACAGCAACTTTCTCTTAAACTGTTTTACTAGCTTCACTAAGCTAGCTTCAAAAGTGAAGAAAATACAGGGTGATTATTTCATTCAAATTGTGTTACAGGTATATCACACTTTCACATATTTGTAGTCCAATCATCAGCCTAGCCTTGTAGGTCAATATTGATTTCAATATTTAGATTTGGCTTCAATAAATTTTTTATTTAGTTCCTTGTATGCGATTTCACTGTTGTAATAGCAACAAGAGAAAGCTTCCAAGATGTTCCTTATAAAGGTGACAAAATTTCACTGTTGTGAGATTTTGCACATTGGTGCCCAAGTGCCTGCCCTTGAATCTTCCTGTCACGCTCTTATTTCGATATATGCGGTTTTTACAGAATGTAATTTCATTGGAAATTAGAAATTCCAAATTGATGAACAAAGAATTAGTTGTTTTCAGTCATCCCAGTCCTAAGTTTTTGAGGAATCAACGGGTCATCTTGGAGGCATTTATGCATACATCACAAACTCGAATATCCAAACCAAATGTGACAGAAGTTGGCACCAAGCTTATTTCGAATAAACGGAATTTTGATAGCCTAATCCGAAATTTTAATGTGCCCAGCTTGGTATTAAAAAAACCAACAATGTTGTACAAGTTAAACAAAAAACGTTAACATGAATAATACGTATGTACAGTATTAATTTACAATCATTTGTTTGATAAATTATCCATAGCTATCGATGATGTCAATGATTTTTCGATACTGTATTGATTGTTTTAATATTGACATGAATGACACATTTCACCTATTTCGGATAATGGTGTTGATTCAGTTATTCGAGTTTTTGGTGTACATGGTGAAATTGGAACCATACACAATTTCTAATTTGTTGTACGAAATTGCAGTATAATACAAATAATCGATAAATTGTACTCAGAAAGGATATAAAGTATACATACGTTTCAATGCATGGAACATAATTTAAATGTCAGAGAGATATGAACCAACCCAGTCAATGATTAGCGTGTCAATCCCATACTATAGTCAGTTGTACATGTGCTGAATCAAAATAGTAAATTGCATGTATAAACTGTAACCTTCACATTGCTTTTTATGTCGGTACAAGAAAAAAAAAAGTAACATGTTTTCCAATTTTAGATTTTTTTACCCGCCACAAGCAAAAAGAGTACCAATTAAATTACGCACATTCATCCAATAGTGAAATTAACATTCGGATCTCGTCAACGATTAGTTAAATCTTAAAATTTTTTTTAATATAAATATTTATAAATATACTTTTATTATTATCTACCACAAAAGTTGTCATTCACCATTTGAAGACTTGAAATTGATTCATTAAACTCAACTAGTTGGAAAAAACCCAAAATAAGTTTTTGAAAAAGGAACTTCTGTTGGAATTTACCATAAGAATCAACCTTGAAGTTCTTTATTGCAATTTCTACCACTTTGGATGCGTTATTACCAATGTTTTTGTAACTTTTGTATAAACAAACGTTTCTTCTTTTTTCTTCAAAATATAATAATAATAATAACCTTGGTGTTTTCCATTCTCTTTAAATAATTGGCTTCAGTAACCAATTTTAACAGTTATTATCAAGTGAAATGCCAAGAATCACAGTATCCAAGAGTGATAGTGACTTTTTACCAAAATTTACATTCACGTCAATGCATCTCAATGGAATGATTAATAGTATTTTATGTCGTATAAATCAATGGCAGCATTTTGTTGTCATGATTAGATTCCCATCTTAATTTCATGCCAACATTGGAATTGCAACCTTGAATCGAGATTAGCCACCCATCATCTGTTACAAGTACAAGTACATTCTGCACCTGGTTATTTACGTTTTAGTTACCATGCGATATTCACTTTAAATAAAATAAAAACCTTACGCTTTAATATTCTTCACAATCGAGTGCGGGTATTTGCAAACCGTTATTTTGTAATGGTGTGTTTTACGAACAATGGAAGCTAACCATTACGAAAAGCTATGTACATTGGCAAAGTGAGGATTGTTTATTATTTGGTTTTATTTATTATTGGAACATTTACAACGAATAAAACTGCATAATAATTACTCAGATTTATGCGATTTTCTAAAATGCTAATTCCATTATTATTCGATGAGAGAAATTCTCCCATTTCGTTATAAGCGAGAATTTTGAGCATTTGGTGCACAGGTAGCCAAAAGCTGAAGTTTTGTCACATGTAGAAAATTTCAGATATATGCGATTTTCGATTCATGCAAAGTTTGTCTTTTTTTTTCTGCATTCATTTATGTTTCATGAATGTAAACATAAATCAAGGATCATCTGTTAGTATGTGGAATTGAATACACATAGTGTTTATGCTAGTGTTACGTTCTGCAAAACTCTCGCATAAATCGAAAATTCGCTTAAAAAAGAAGAAACTATGAGGGTACCACAAGTGGCATACACATTATGAACGAAAGCAGAAGTTGCAATAGCGTCCAGTCACTTGTTTACTAATGCACAGAATCGCATGATTGCCAAACTATCTCGATTTAAAGGAGCATCTAAAAGAATTTCTCCCATCGCATAACAACGAAATTTTATCTACAGAACTCACATATAAATCGAGAACTCCCTGCAATGTACTTGAAAAAAAAAATATAGACTCCAAACTTATTGCACCACCACACAGAATCGCACAATAGCAAATTTTTTTTGGAGAATTTTTCTAATAGTGAAATCGCATATACAGGGAAGGTTTAACATAAATTTGGAAACTCCCTGTATTTGAAAAAAATAAAATCTTAGAATCCAAAGTTTACTTACGTGCTTGTGTGCACCAACAAGCCAGCATGGTACTTCTAGGCATTTTCCAAGACACAAAGTTAAATCATCAAATGCCCATGATTGTGTTCACATACAGCATATAAACACCGTATAGAATGTGAAACTTTTCACATCCTCACATTATTTCAACCAAGTTCCTGCTTAACCATATCATTACTAGGAAGCGTCCATGTTTTGCCTATAACGACAATGGAGCTACTAAAGTATTCCACAGATACACCACCTCGGAATACAGTTCCGAATGCAACTACACAACTGGCTGATCCAGGTGTTGCGTGATCATTTATTGGACATGCACAGGTGGATACATACAATTCACTTTGGCAACAGGAAAAAAAGGGACACAGTACTTTATTTTTTTCTGTCTCTTTTTTCTTTCTATAACTCAAATAGTATCATTAATCGGTGAATTAGGACTCTATGGAAAATAAGCGGAAGAACGGATAATGATCCTTCCCTGTTGATAAGTGTGGACAATACGATCTGGCACTGCACTAGAATGTGCAAATTGTCGCGTTCAAGGGCTGTCATTCGCACAAACGAGAAGTGGTTATTTTTTAATTCCCCTGTCAACGTTCTTGCTATCCTCAGTAGATTACACAGAAAACATCACAATTCCGAGATCATTTTTTCTCGTATCTTACAAGCGGTTTTCAGAATTTAATGCTTCGTTGCAATCATTGTTCGCTATGAACAATTCTGCAGACAAAAGTTTGAAAAATAATAAAACATCAAACATGCAGAAAGTACTCGTGAGTGTGTTTTTCTCGCATAAATATTTTCGAATATATACGATTTCACTAATACAAGAAAGGTGTTTCAACAAGCTTGTTAAAGGCGAGAAATTTCGTTATTATGCTATTTTGTGTTGTAATGCACAAGTACATGTAACAGGATGATGATCATAAATATTTTAAAAGATGCGATTTTCAATTTATGTGAAGTTTTTTTTGGCAGAAAGTAACTTTCACATGAATCGATGACATCTTGCATTCTATCAATTTCCTTTACTCGATGTTTAGCTTTCACTTTCTTAGCAAACTAAATAATGAGAACATTTTCTGTATCTCAAAATCCTGATCTATTCGTTCATAAATGTGTATAAAAGTTGTATTTTTCATTAACACACTGATACTTTTGCCATATACAGGGTGTTCCCTGAAAGGTCTAGTAAAATTTTAACCACAGATGTCATGCATGAAAACAAAGCAAACAAACAATCCATATATACATGAATCCGGAAATGCTTCTATTTCGAAATAACACAGGGTGAAAGCTGCATAATTACATAGTAATATCTAATCTAAAACTAGTTTCAGTCGTACGTGTGTAGGTCACACTTCAAATCCAATGGGGTTACCATAACAACGTGAGTGTCTGTAAACAATGATATCCACTGAAAACTAAAAATTCTAACAATAAGATGTTGGAAGGAAAAAATAGCTCACTATTGGTAACATGAGTTAAAACACAAATGACGCCAAGCAACATGAGTTAAAACAATGAACTGCACAATGAAAATGAAGTTTTACATTGTTTCGTCATTGTCGCTGAGCATACAGCTGTGTCATAATCACTGTGTATGCAAATGAGTAGGTATGCACGTCCAGACCCATGCTTATAAGGACTTTTTGCTAGTTTCTGCTGTTGAAATTTGACTTAACCTTTCAGGAAAACACTGTGATTCTTCGTATTTGTGAACTCAACAAGCTGGCAATGATTTGGTTTGATATATAAAGTGATATACCTTTTCATATCCTTTAAAAAAAAAACACATGTGTTTGAATGAATACAATTCAATGAATCATGCAATTGTTCGCAGACTTGTTATAATTTAATATAGAACAACCTATATCTGTTTTGTCCTTAACAAACGTTAGTGGAAATATTACCTTTCTCATTTCCCTATGTGACACTGTGACAGAAGTTTATATACAATCAACTGGGAGTGAACTAAATATGTCATTTTTTTATTTATTTTTTTTTATGTAGTACAATAATGCGCATTACGAGTTCTTAATTAAAAACAGATTTCACAACTGAAAGACAAAAACAAATCCAATTGATATAATGATATTCTGAAGGAAAAGAAATCGTTCCAGTGCAACTTGCTCTTGAGTCTTAGCCAAGGTCTCCTATTACCGCAGGGTATAACAAAATGCGATCATAACTCGAAAAATGCCAGATGTGTTCCTAACATTGAGGATCACGCTAGGTTGTGAATTTTTATTAATAGAAACCGAGCAATTGAACGAGGAAATAACAAAAAAAAGTGTCTGGTGTGATGGAAGTGTGGGTTCAGGACAAGCACGTTTTATGAACGAGTGACACAATGTTTGCTTAAACTCTAGATTGCATCTATTGCAGCTTGTTTTTTTGTTGAAATGTAATAAAAGTTGAAAGCCATGCGAGATGATTGTGCATGGCTAGTCATGTTTTGTAATCCGTGCAATATGGTTGAACTAACACAGATGAGGCATTTTGTGTGTAGAAGTCAACTGTGTTGAATTTTATGTAGGTTATGATTTATGTCAGGTGGGTGTGGAGTCAGGGTACACGTACAGTAAACAGTAGTAGACATCATTTTATGAAAGATGGTAGTTGTCATGAAAACAGTGAAGCGGGTACAGGAGGTCATCGATTTATGGAAGAGTCAAGTTCTGCTGAGGCACCTGAACAATATCGCAAATATCTACATTCCGACAAAGTGGCAAAGCATTCAGTCACTTGTGTCATCGCACAAAATCACAGTATGACAAGCATCTGAAACTTTAACAAGCATTTTGGGAGAATTCCTCTCATCACAAATTATTAACATTAAATAGGCCTGTGAGAAACTAGTCATATACAGTGGAATCCGGTTATTGTGATCACCTTGGGACCAGTGCTTTTTGATAATAGGCAACTGATAACATTAAACAGTGTATTGGGATCAACTGATAATGAAAACAATAGCCGATTGATAACATTATCCATGATTATAATAACCGGATTCCACTGTATAAGAAACTTGCTGTCAACCGAAAATTTCCACATTCAAGAAGTCCCACTTCTGCACTACCACAAAAAAATCGCCTAATAGCATATGTTTTTCTCTATGTTGATGACCATATTGGAAGTGAATTGCAAAGTCGAAAACTAAGCAGAGTGTCTACTAGGAGTTTCTACATTATATAATAAATTTCAAATGTGTAGAGAAAAATTGTATGACTGTCAAACCTAGTTATACATTACAATAATTACAATCATTGAATTTCAATTGCTCTATAATCATTGTCAATTCAGCGTTACATAACAATTGGTGATTGACAGAATCTTCATCAGTAATGCTGTAATATGGTTTGACACTATCTGGTGGACAAACTTCATAAGCTGACAAGTAACTTATGAAGTAACTGGTACTGTACATTGCCAAAAGCAATGTACAGGGTATTATGATAAAATCACACATCGTCATGTACTTTCTTTATATTTTTATTAAGTATTCCCAACTTCTGGTATACTGTATGACATTTAGTTCACAAATCTTAATGGTAAACACAAATTTTAACTGAATTTGTGTAGCCTTAAGTTGTCACTGGTGTTTCTTTTTATATCAATTTAAATACATATATATATACTCAAGAACTTATTGTTAACTGGCATGTGTTTTATTAAAACACATACGACATGTGTTTTATTAATGTTTCTGTTTCTTCACGGATAGTCGAAGCTGACTATTAAAAAGTACCATTAAAAAGACAATAAACACTGTCACCAATCTTCGAACCAGTAATGTCTTAGAAGACAACCATATAAAAGTTTAATTCATATTGAGTGTACATCCATAAAGTTACCAAATCTTTGCTTAGAATTTCAGTTTATATATTACTTTATTGTACAGTACTGCATACAATTGTAGTATTATATAATTTTTAGAACAAAACAATTCACTTTATCAAACAGATATACTGTAACATTTAGATGTACTGTAATTGAAAGCGGTTTTTTTATCATAGTCACTATGACATAGTGAATTCTAAATGCTGAATTATTATGAGCGGTTGAAGATTTTCGACATTTCCAACTTGAGGAAATTTAAAAATTACTAAAACAAAGATTAAAGCCTCTTTTTTTATCATAACCACTATGACATGTGGAAATGCTGAATTATTTTGAGCGGTTGAAGATTTTTGACATTTCCAACTTGAGGAAATCCAAAAATTACTAAAATAAAGATTAATTTGTTGCAAAGTTCCCTGTGAGCGATTTTCTTACACCTTGTAAACATATAACTTTAAAAAAATATATATGATATACGAGTTTATGTAACGTTTTCAATTGCACACGTGGGAATGTGAAACCCAGTAATTAGCCAACAACCAAAAACAAAAACAAAATTTATCAATGAGTTACAATACAGGTGAGGATGGTTTCTCAACTCTAAAATATTAACGTAGTGTGTGTCCATTTAATTTGAATAGTAGATAATTTTTACTTGAAAACTTCAGTTTTGGAAAGTACCGTATGCATTTTTTGGGCTATGTTTTGATATATCCGATAATAGTGTTACAATATTTGACTTGCAAAGTACTCACCAGCAACCATCACGAAGTAGCCAAATAAGTGAAATCTAAAAGCATGCAGTTTGACTTGGAGAGTGTGTCGGTGTAGGTCACGTCCACAGTTATTAATCAATTGCAACCAGAATGAAAACAGACTGGATGGTCTTGTTTAGTCATGATAGCGTGCGAGAGACACGTCACAAATACGTCAGAGATGTCACTTTTATCTTTCATCACGAAAACAAGTTGCTAGTAAAAGACACCAAACAAAAATTCACAATAGGCAAAATGGAAGAGATTTTTCGCACTAATCAACTGTGGAAATGTTTTTTTTACAAAAGCTGTTTGTTGTTTATATTCAATATACTGAAAACAACAAATTTCCTGTGCTTATTATTCCTGTTGTTTTCGTTTTTTTGTAGCTGAACAAATAATCTTTTTTTTACGATTCTAAGGAATGACCATCGCTCGTTACATTTCGACAAATTGGCGTGATAAGCAGCCATTAACTTTTTACTTTCATGGCATACTTCACAAGTTAAGTTTAAATATAGAAAAATATACAAACAAGAATATAAAACTTACATAAAAGAGAATGAAAACACGTTCATGTGATTTTCATGCGAAGTCGAAGATCAGAACAAGTTTAGCTCAAAACAGAGAAACTCAAACATATTTGTTATTATAAGAAATTAATACCTGTACCTTTATCTGAATTATAACCTCTAATAATCATTAAAAGTATCATTTAACACTGTTATATTTTGTTTTAAAAAAAGTAATAACTAATTTAAGCCTATAGTGAATCAACATAAACAGGAAAGCCGAAAGATATGTTATCAATATACACGAAAAACTGTAATCTCGAAATCATAGGTCGGTCAGTCATATGACAATAAACATGCGTTTACGTAAATGAAAATACTAATAAGCGTAATCACATTAGATGATTGTCAACGCTAATGAGTATAAATAATCTTAGAAACTAGATACTAGCATTTTAAAATGTGGGTGCGAAGAGATTAAGATATCCGCTTCAATGGAAAGTGTTTTTTGACTTTTCACCACGTCCAACTACAACAGAGTTGATATAGTGATTTCTTGGAAAAACTTTCGATGACTCAACTTTTTTACAACTATGAAAATACTACAAAGACATCATGGAGGGTGAATCGAGGGCGAAAGTAGCTATCATTATAGTTAGTCATTGGATACGAATCAGTAGCATTTAAAACCATCTGGAGAGGAGTTCAATGACTGATCCCAGCTCAAATGTGAAGTAGTGTGAAGTTCTTGTAAAACAAAAGAATGATAATTTTTTTCTTCTCTAAGCTTGTATATAGGTGTCCACAAAAAGTCGGTTTACAATCTTACATCAATCTGTTTACAATCTTAAAAATACAATTAATGGAATAATTTGATCAAATTTGTTGCAATACAGTGGTTATTAAAGTTTTTATTAACAGTAGGTTTATTAAAGTTTTTATTTATAAGAAATAATTACAAAAATGAAAATATGCGAGATGTTTTTACATATTGAAAAGTATGTATCGAAGTTTTGTTTGTCATATTTAAAACACGTGTATATTCTTTATTGCAAGAAGTGTATACCGTAACGGACTGGGTCTTAAAACCAGCCCGAGCATTCTATTCACCTATCAGGGAAGACCCTTCTTTGTTAATTTTTTGCCCGTGGGCCAGGGCATTTGGGCATTGCCCAAATGCCCAATGGCCAGTCCACCGCTGAGCGTATATGTAGCCATGACATTAGTCGTTATGTAGCCACGTTTGTTACATATATATATATATATAATGTTAATAACAAATTTTGAGAATCAATTAATACAGGGTTATACATGGTGATTCTCTGGCTAGGAAACCCTACAAAGTTGAATAATGTTTGGGTTTCCTCCTAGCCCAGAGAATCACCAAATCTACTCTATAAAAGACAAGAGGGCTCCTCCTCCTCACCAGCTATGACAGTGAGGAGGAGCCAGCTTTGACGAATATTGCAAAGCAATATGAGTCAAAACATTAAAATAACTGTCCCGTATAGTAAATAGGCAATAATGAATGTAATGTGAAGCAACACGAGTTGAAACAATGAATTCCAAAATAAAAATATGCCAATATTCATTTTTGATGGGTTCTTTATTAGTGCAATATATTGTAACGAAACACATTTGCTCATAGTATTCTATAAATTGTATTTTTAATAATTATAAACAAATTTTGTGAACACCCTATAATATACATTAGTGAGTGCAATGCAGCATTGAATTAGCAATATTAAGATATGAATTATGTATGAGGAAACTGCATCAATGTGTACAAAATATTTATAAATTGCTAAGTGAGACTGTTTATGAGACACCCTTATCCATGTTGCTTTTTACATTACATATACTAGCTGATGTATTGCATCAGGTAGCGCTGGTAGCCTACTTATAACACCATGTAACAAACAGCACTTTACAATAACAACCGTCAAGTGCTGTTTAACATCGGTACCTTGTTTTCACAGTCTGAATGTATTAAAATTGATTACTTAAATATATATAATGTGTTATTTAAACTCATGAATGAGTGGAGTGCCAGTTATGACAGGAAGGACAAATTCATAGAAAAACAGGTTCGGCAATGATATCAAGTTCACCTATTACTTCCTTGGTTTAGCTGTCGTTGGTTTTCAAAGTATCATTGATAATAACAAGTTTTTTTTGCATTATTTATTTTTCACTGTACAGTATATTGAATCTAACATTTGATGTGCATTTCATCTTAATCTGGAGCAAAGAAATAACACACAATGGTCCAGTATGGTTTGTCCAATTTATTATGACAGTACTGATTAGTACTGTAATCAACTTTTACTTACAGAAAATATTTTTGTTTGTTGACTCAAAATCAATACTTGCCTGAGTTGGGATTTGTGATAATTTTTTTTTATGTGAAATAAAATCGATATTTTCCAGAATAGTACAATGAACTGATATTGTGTGCTATTTTCTTTGAAACTTGAGAAATTAATCTGAAATGATAGTGTAACATAAACAATAATACAATAATTTAATTTTCCATAATCCAATAATCATCTAGTTATCTCTAACAACTATAAAATAAATCTGTATCAAGCAATAACCCTTGTCAATATTCATTGATTTTATGTTAACAGTCACTAGATATTTATTTATTTATTTATTCACAGATATATATCCACTAGATGTTTATTCGCAGATAATAATACAATGTACAGATGTCAATAATGATTAATCAATTAATTATATCTGTTGGGATTTGAATAATACATGTCAACATTATCTAATTATCTATTGAGTGTAATATCGATTACAATACCGGTGATCGTCATAATGTGGAAATACAAGGGATTAAAATATCTTATAGGGGTTATTTTCGTACATCATCATCATAGGTAGGCTGTTGACTTTTAATTATTTAATTACCGATTGGGTTGAATGGTTTAATTGGTACCATTCACAAGGCAAAATGGTGAGCATGGTAGTATATCCTTGTAGTAGATACTACTCACCTATACACAGTACAATGTTTTCGACTATAACTCACTTTTTTTCACCACCTATTCACGTGATAATAACATTGTCGAGGAGAAAAAACTTCGCTTCCTATGTTTACAATAGAATTTAATTGATTATTCCAAGCTTACCGTATAATCATCATCATCTCTCTTGTGCTCCCTTTTCTCACATCACCTGGAACGTGTCAACCAATCGACTGAAGTCAGCCATCCATTATTATTTGTTGTTTATCAATTTTAAAGTCTCGGATTGCTGCTGACCTCTCGTGACTGAAACTGAAGATATCAAAAGATCAATGACGTCACTTAGTTGTTTTATAGTTTTTTTTTTTCAAATGTTATTTTTAAATGGCTAGAAAAAGCAACGAGGAGCATTTCTGAGCTATTTATATTTTAAAGGTACAAATAACATTGCGGAAAATGCTATTCAGTGCTGGGTAGGGTTTGTGTTTGCCGTCCGCATATGATCTCACTAACTATTGCTAAATAAAAGGTAAAGTTGCACAAATAATTGTTTTATTTTATAAATAAACCACTAAAGTTTTTTAGAAACAAGTAAACTATTTTTTCATAAAATTAACCTAATTGTTTTGACGTTAACGAAAATTTGTGTTCCAACCTTACCATTAATGACGTCATCGAACCTTGCCCCACGTTAAGTTTTCACTTTTGAATGGCAAAATCGTGGTTCTGTCATTCTCAAAGCGGTCTAATCTAATCCAGTAAGGAATTTTATTTGAATATGTGGATCAAGGTGAGATTGAAGTATGAAAATAATGATGGTTAAATATAAAGGTTTCAATAATGTTGTATATAATTATTTTTTAATAATTTGGTATAAGTTCCAAATTGACAACATTGATAACTTGGCTTAAGCATGTCGTCTGCGTGCAGACGTTTCGGAGTATTGTGTGCATGTTTATTGCTATATTAATAGTTTATCCTTCATAAAATTACTGCAAATAATACATTTCACTTACCATATTATACTGATACCAATGTGTTTTAATTTTCACTGTACTTTGTTTCTGATTTATTGCTTTTAATAGAACTGACTGTTCTTATGTCAACTTGGGGTAATCATTTTTAATTTTTTGAAATCAGTTGCATTATAAAATTTATGAATATGAGGCTTATGAACGTGTGCATCATAAACATACGATGTATTTCAAATAGAAAATTTTATTTTAAACATATTAACGTTCACGTTTGTTTCAAATTTCACTGTACGTAATTTGTATTTATGCTGTTTGCATTGCATCTTTGATTAAACTGACTGCTCAGTATATCTTAGCTTGGGATAAGAAATTTTGAAATTAAATACATTGAAAAATCAATGAAGGTGATGTTTAGAAATGCTCATATCATATACACAAAAAAAACAGTTGACACGATCAGCAACTCCGACTTTTGGAACACCCATGGATACTATAGTAACAACTTAAAAGTAATGTTTAAATGAAGCCAATATAACTATGATAAACTTTTAGTTGCACAATATGTCATGTACTTCAAGAAAAATGCGTTATTGTACTTATTTTGTAGCTCCGTGGCACAAAATAAAATAACACAACAACAATCTAAGGTTTTTCACCCGTGTGAAATTTTTGATGTTTTTTTAAGTCAGGTACATCAATGACAATGAAGCTGTGGTTGCAAACGGGGCATTTGTGACCTGTGTAAATTCTTTCATGAACTTTCAAGTGTAATTCTGTATTAAATACCTGTAATTCTGAAGATCTTTTTACAAGTCATAAGATTTTTTACTTGTGTGAATTTTTGAATTTTTGAATTTTTGACTTGTGCTAAGATTTTTCACACGGGTGAAAAGCTTTACGAATATCCCACTTTTAACAAGTTCTTGCTTGGATATCAAAATTGAAAGTTCATCAAAAAATTCACACAAATGAAAAATCTTATGAATGTCCCAACTAGGGATGTCATACCAGTATTACCGTCACCGGTTTTTACCAGGAACCGAGGGAAAAATGCCTTCGGTAATTACCGGTAAATTGGTAAATATTTACCGGTAATTTTGTATTGCAAATTCGTTAATTAATTTTGAATTATTGAACATTTGAATTATTTGAATGTTTATTTTTAAACCCAAATGATCTCAAATGGTAATCTGATCTTCACTGTGAGAATCCCGGCGATATTGTCGTCGTTAAAGACAATGAAGACCAAGAACTATCCCAGAAACAAAATAGAAAAGTTGAAAGAAGAGTTTAATTTAATGATCAAACGAACACAATTTACGAATTCTAAACGACCAAGCCAACGTTTAACCAGCATCTTTCAAATCAATGATTAAATCAGAATTAATGTTATTTAGTGAAAAAAACAAATTAAGGTTTTGAATCCGTGTGAACTTTTTGGTGCTTTTTAAGCAAGATACATCGACGAAGCACTTTTTGCAAACGGGATATTGTAAGGTTTTCACCTGTGTGAATTATTTCATGAACTTTCAAATTAGGTGGGATTAAGAAGATTTATTTGCAAGTGAGACATTTGTAAGCGTTTTCACCTGTGTGAATTCTTGGATGATTTTTTAAGTGGTATTTCGTACAGGTGAACCCTAACGAATATCCCACTTCTAAGCTTTTGCTAGGACAATTGCTTTGCTAAGATAAAATTGAAAGTTCATCAAAGAATTCACACAAGTGAAAAACCGTATGAATGTCCCAACTGTTTAGTGAATTGAAGAGCTTATTTTCAAAACGTACTCCACTTTTGGTTCTTTTTTAGTTTAGGGGCTCCAAAAGTTATCTGTGCATTTCTGATTCTAAATATGTTATTTCAAAGACTCGAAACTTATTATTTTTTACTGAAAAACACTTTCAAAAACCATGTTTGTGTGCAGAGTCTATGGTCAAATGAATATAAAAAGAACCGTTTTCTGAAAAATTATATTTTTATGGACATCATATTAAGCTTTTCGATCCTTGTGAACTCTGATACATCAATAAAGCACTTTTTGCAAATGGAATATTTGTAAGGTTTTTCGCCTGTCTAAATTGTTTCATGAACTTTCAAGTTAGATGGGAAACGGAAGAATTATTTGTAAGTGAAAGATTTGCAAGGTTTTTCACCTGTGTGAATTCTTGAATGATTTTTCAAGTATTATACTAAGGTTTTTCACACAGGTAAAAAACTTTATGAATGTCCGAACTGTTTAATGAACTTTCATTTCCGATTTGAAACGAAACATCTTGCAAGTAAAACATTCGTAAGGTTTTTCACCTGTGTGAATTAGTGAATGACTTTTCAAGTACTAAGGTTTTTCACACAAGTGAAAAATCCTATAAATGTATCAACTGTTTGATAAACTTTCAATTGTGATGTAATGCGAAACATCCTTTTGCAAGTGGAACGATTGTATGGTTTTTCACTTGTGTGAAGTCTTTGATTCTTTGAGTTTCAATGGTTTTTGATCCGTGTTTTCTGTTTGGTGCTTTTTTAATTGATATACATTATACATCAACTAATGTTCATCTTGAAAAGAAATTATGTGTTTCTGCTAACCTATGGCCATGCTTAGGTAAAAAACATGATTTATGACATATTTTATTTTTGAACTTAATTATGTTATTTAATATTTTCTATCGCAGTGCAGTTAAATAAATCAGAAGAAGACATAATCTTGAACCATTATAGTTTTATAGAATAACAACTTCAAATATTTTTATTTTCATAAATGACTGTCAACTTGAAATAATGTACACGTGGTTGGTTGGTTATCAAGTTGCAACTTTTAGTAAACGTTAAATGTAGCTTCAATGTATAAGCTATATTGGTAATCAGTGGTGAGATTACATAGATATTAAAATTCAGAAATCACAGATAAGAATTTAAAAATAAAATCTATTTGAGAGAGAATATTAGACACAAAAAAAAATATTCATGAAGCAATAGTAAACTCCATGCCACAGTAAAATCAAAATGGCAGTGACAGCTCCAATAGTAACTTTAAACAGCAGTATTTCAGGATCATACAAAAGTATACTGTACAAGCACAAGATATCATTTATATTATACGTAATATTTCTAAACGAGTCAACTGAAGCTATACAGTTGGCGCATGGTACGAAGGCAGTGATGAAAAATATAAATTGGAAATTGCAATTTTTTTAGCACCATTTGCATCAGTCAAATAACGCGATCTTTGAATATTCACAATATCACTTATTCTCATTACCACCTCATATATTCCTTGGCACATTTAATTTTTTATTTTAATATTCTTAAATAAGTATTATAGGTAGTAATTCATGGTCTTCAGTTGGTTCTAGGTTGGACGGGAAGTGTGTCAAATGATTGTCTTCCTGTAGATGGTGGTCGTGACTGCAAGATTATTCTTTTCCTGCAAACGTTACATCGTCCTATTCTTTGTTTCAGATCGCCAGCTTTAAGAGTCTGTGATCTCGGTTTGGAGAACTGTTGGCGGGTCTCGATGGTTGCCATCCAGAAACTGTTTTGGGTTGTGAAGTAGTTGCATCGGCCATGACCTTGACACTCAATAAATGGAGAAGGTCGGAAGTCTTCAAGACATGATCCAGGTGATACCAAAGGTTGACCACCACCTTCTGCTCCAGCATCGGTGTGCTTGAAGAAAATTTGGATTAAGAATTATTATATTGCTCCGGTAAGATTTGTGATTTCATTTTAATACATATAAGGTGATTTGTTTTATTATGCTAGCCAGCTATGACTGTTAGCCAGCTATGATATCCATGATAAAAATCAATTTGGGGTTAGTGTATGTCATGTGTTGTGGTTGAACAAAAACTGTAATTAACATATAATAGTATAGTAACTACAGGGGTTGTTCAAGTCAAATTAGGACTTAGTTGCATATGCTACAAGACGAATGTGACTGTGACGTATGGTTGTTGGTACTTGTATAGGACATCCTAGTCGATAGTCACGTCATTCGACATGGTGGATAAAGCTGTCAACAACATTAAAGCTTACAATAAATTATTCACTACATACCATGATAAAGCTGTATCCAATCCATAAGCTTTCCCATCCTTCTGGGCACTCGGGAATTGCAATATCCTGGCTGTGAACTGCTATCACCTATATAACGACAATCAGTTGTAACAATGCAGGAAATGATTCCTACAAGTTGAGATCATCACTGGTTATTATAAGCTATGATACATACATGTGTTGGAGTCTCACAAACTGCACAACGACTGATGTATTTCTGAATGGCTTGCCCTTCAATTGGGGTCATCATCATGGGCATTGGTTCTTCTGTACTCAGCCAGTAGCTGTAATCATTTCGAGATGCAAAGTTGCAAACGTTGTTCATGTTGCAGAACATGAAGGGCATGGTACTAAATCTTCTTAAACAACTGCCAGGTGTTCCTAAATGATGTTGACAAAGCACAGAATTTGCATACATATTGTAGCATTTTGGGAAGTGAATTTTCATTATGATTGTTGCTACTCTAGGGCTGTATAACAGAATATGTCGCATGGTTCATAATTACCTAAATCTTGACCATGGGCTTTTGCATTGCCCATAAAATGTAGCAACGAATAACCTTCCCACATCATGGATGTACCCTGTGGGCAGGCTGGGACATGAATAGATTGACTATGTTTAGTAAAGAAGAAACCTCTCGATCGAGGAGGACTGCCTGCTGGTCCTGGGAATCCTGATTGGCCAGGAAGTCCATCGTCTCCTCTGTCTCCTTCACGACCTGTATTTCAAAGTTATATATTTGTACTTTGTAATTTATAAAATGTCTCATTGTTTATTTAAAAATGCACCTGGTGATCCAGCATCCCCTGGCAATCCTCTGGTTCCTGGTGACCCAGCTGCTCCAGGCCACCCTTTAGGACCTGAGTCTCCATGAGGTCCAAATGAGCCATCTCTTCCAGGTTTTCCCATTGGTCCTCTTGCCCCTGGCCCACCAGGTAGTCCGGCCCGACCGAAATCTCCTCTTTCACCTTTTATCACTGTAAGAGGTGAAAGAATTGGAGCATCCCCTCGAATACCTTTGATGCCTGGAATAAGTATAAAATAACAGTGTAGGTCAATTTATCATAACAACGACATTGCAAGGTAAATATAAGAATGTTTCTTTATGAACACAATACCAGGCGCGCCAGCAATTCCTTTGGGGCCAGGTCTGCCTGAAAAGCCTGACTCTCCTTGCCGGCCACGTAGTCCTGGTGAGCCATTAAATCCAGCATCTCCACGTTCACCAACTGAACCTTTTAGACCTGGTATTCCTGGTCGTCCCTATTGCATGAAAAAAATGAATATCAAATATTGGTAACGTTTTATTTGAATGACGTATACTCACTGCTAGGTTAAACTTTTGAAACATTAGAGATGCACTATTTGAAGAGTCTTACTGCTAATCCAGGGTTTCCTCGTGCTCCTTTTACGGATGGTCCAGGAAAGCCACGATCACCTTGTGGACCAGGTGTACCTGCCAGACCTGGTGTTCCTGTAAAACCTTTTGGACCAGGTCGACCAGGTGCTCCTATATTAACAACATTTGCATTGGTTTAATTTCAATTATTCACTAAGCAAATTGTGATGCTGTATAACTTTGTATAAAAATACCTGACGGTCCTTGTGGACCATTAACTCCTCTCTCTCCTGGTCTACCATGAAACGTTCTACCTGGCAAGCCTTTTAAACCTGAACTTCCTGGGAATCCTGGGTCACCTGGCAATCCTATTTCACCTCTCATGCCAGGAATTCCTGGTGTTCCTGGAAATCCTGGCTCTCCTGATGCACCTTTTCCACCTATGATGGTACATATAAGTGAAGGTTAAACCAGTTGATTTATAATAACTAAACCAGTACTGATTGAGTAATGTCAACAAACGTTTACCTGATATGCCATCAGGACCAGCTGGACCAGGCAGACCAGGTAGTCCTGGTTGACCTGTTATAATAGTCACATTTAAAATAATGTATTGAAAAACACAACTTTGATTGAAAATAAATTTTTACCTTTTGGGGATGGAGGACCAGGCAAACCATCTCTTCCTGGAACTCCTCGTTCACCTTTGAACCCAGGACCACCTGGGATACCTCTATCACCTGGTAAACCTGGAGCACCATTAAACCCAGGCAAGCCAGAATCTCCAGGCTCTCCTCTATCGCCAATCAGTGGTTCCCCTACTCAAGAAAAACTGATTTCAGTTGCATTTCGTCACTATTTAAAGAACAATCAGTGGAATGCACTGTTGAGTTTATTTTCGTCAAACCAAGCATTTAAATCTGTTTACTTTAGCTCAGTTGAAAATTTTAATTATTCATAAATTTCAACAGAATTAATACCTTCCGGTGCTGGAGGTCCAGGCCTGCCTTTTATACCATTAAGTCCAGGAATACCTGGTCGGCCTGGAAACCCTGGGTTTCCAGGCATCCCAGGCATGCCTGACAATCCATGTGGTCCTGCATCTCCCTATTGAGTGAAGAAAAATATGTCAAGTTAGACATGGTAGATTTTAATCTACAGGCATTTGAAAACGTTGTCACCTTTTGGCCATCCTGGCCTGGTAATCCATTAAATCCTCTGTCACCAATAGCACCTTTTAGTCCATTTTGTCCATCAAATCCTCTACTTCCTGGTGCTCCTGGTAGCCCACGTTCACCTTGTGGTCCAGCAGTTCCTAAAGAAGTTATACTGATTGAATACCAATGTATTACAGTGAAATAATTTGGTTATACTACGTACATAACTTGGTTGGGTGAAGTTTTTAAAACAGATTTAGCAATTTATAAGTACAGTACCTGGAAGTCCACCATCACCAGCTGCTCCTTTCGCTCCTGGGAAGCCAGGCATCCCAGAAAGTCCTGGAAAACCTTTTGCTCCTGGGTATCCTGGTCGGCCTAACGACCCAATTCCAGGGTCACCCTGAAATCCAGGTCTTCCTGATTCACCAGGTTTTCCTGGCAAACCTTGTAGACCAGGTAGTCCTGTGCAATTTTATAATATTTTAGCAATGCAGTACATAATTTTAGTGATTCATAAACAGTGTACAAAAATTCGGTGTACAAGAATTCTGTAATATCTCACTGAATGCCTCATATTTAAGATGTTTTCCTAGTTAGAAATTTTTCAAACGAACAGTTCCACCAAGAATCACATTTATATAACATGATATGAAAAAATAATGAAGTTGCCAAATGTTCTCACTGTGGACACCTTATATACTCGTCTTTCGTGTCTTTTTAAGCCTAGCTCTTTGGTAGGGATTTTGTGCTTAATGCGTCATATGAGTGGGGTCCTACTGTACAGTAAATGCAGTGATTCAATGATAACACTTCATAATTTAGTTGCTCGTTTTAATTAAATGATCTTGTTTGCAAGAACTTGATATACGATATAAACATGCTGGCACTGAGCATTCAAGCGTTGAATATGCAGAAAAATGGATATCCAATTGGTTAGTTTTTCTTTGTGAAATAATGTGTAAAACTTGAAACTTTCACAGCACGCGATTTGTTTGAAAACTCTTTTTTCCAAAATACCCTTGTTTCTAAGACACTGAAACAGTTAAATGAAATGAAATTTTTCGTTTTAATGCAAATGATATTTTCATCTCTACAATGTCTTAAAAATTACTGTATTTTTATTTCATTCAAACTGTGTTGTTTGCAGGTGTTTGTTTCTTCTGTGTTTGTAGTTGTGGAGATTGGAGACAATATCATTTGCTATAATGATACAATTTAATTTCACATAAAAATAAAATGTAAATCCACAGCACATTTGACGTGTAGCATTACGCTGCTGACACAAGTCCATATGAAGTGCAAGATTGCTATGCTACTGCAAATGTTGGAATTAACTTTATACACTATTTTGGGAACTGCAGTTTGTTTTATCTTTATCTTTTGATACTTTTCTAGTATTTGGAATAGATGCGTATATTGATTATGACAATGCATTAAAATTAATGAACGTTGGTTCAATAATCCTTTCAAATACCGTACTTAAGTGAAAGAATTCCTTTTATGGATATCAGAAGCTAACCTGGAAAGCCCGAGTCTCCACGATCTCCTTTGGGTCCGGAAAAACTGTCTTCACCTCTTGCTCCTTTAGCACCAGGGAATCCATCAAAACCTCGTTCACCTAAAATTGAACGAATATTAAAAGTTGCTTGGAATTTGCTACCTACTTGCTTAATAATGTTTTGGCTAAATCGTTTACACAACCCAAAAACGTGAGGTTGTTTATTTTATGAACAAAAAATTACTAAGTTTTTAAAGATGTAAAATGTTTATATTTCATGAGAAGACTAGAAATGTCTTTTTGAAATTCTATGCATCTCTATATTTTAAGTTTTCAGCGCTGCATATAAGATGAGAACAGCTGATTTTATTTCTTGCATCCCTATTGTGTGCAGATAGCAAGACATACTACAGTACGTGGTTCTTGTAACATGACTGGTAGTGGTACTCGAAAAAGATATTTGATTGATCATGTAAAAAATATTAGACTTTCCTAACAAAAGTTGTTATGAAATTGCAAGGTTACTCCTTTACAAGAATGCTGCTGGAAAGTCCAGACATGCTAAACTCATTTTGGTCTACATAAGCAGTTCCATATCAGATCGAAGACTGCATAATTAATGCTGCATATACACTGTTGAGAATCGCAGATTTTTAAGTGGACAATTTTTTCTGTGCAGTATTTTATTATTTCATTCCAGCAACAGCATGTCATCTGTGAGTGCTACTGCTACATGACATTCCTCCAGATAGTTGATGCATCCTATAAACACATACCTTACACTACCAACCTATGTACTTCACTTGTTGCAAATTTTTCACATACTGTATATGTGAACACTATTCCTCATAAATTTACGTATTTGGGTTGTTTAACTGTAAAGTCCACAAACCTTTTTCTCCTGGGAATCCATCTGCACCTGGTGACCCATTGTAACCTGGGTCACCTCGATCTCCTTTAAGCCCTGGTAAACCACTAGATCCTTCTAATCCGGGATACCCTTTAGGGCCTGGTCCCCCACCGAATCCACTATCTCCTTTTAGACCTACAAATAATCCACATTGTTTAAAAAGCTGCAATCATAGACCATTTAGAGATCCATTATGAAAAAAAAATTATAGTTTGAATCGGAGAACAAGGTCTATGAATACTGACCTCCTAATCCTGGAATTCCTGCTTGTCCCCTAAGACCTGGTTGGCCAGGTAAACCATTTCGACCATTGAGACCTGGTGACCCAGGTTGGCCAGGTGCACCTTTCAAACCGGGTGCTCCAGGAATACCAGGACGTCCATCTTGACCAGGATTACCTTGATTACCTGCTTGACCTAATGAGAAATTAAAATCATGTTCAACATTTTTGCTAAATTGACAGATAGCTGGAATGGAACTGAATATTGTGACAACTTTGTAGTGCTTTCCTGTCAAGCACAGCGCATTGCTACAGCTTTTGAAGGCTTTCTAGCATAACATCTTGCATTGTTACCTTTTTAGGAGGCTTTCTAGCATCATTGCTAGTGCTGGCCAATGCTGAAAATTCAGTAGAACCCGGTTATTATGATCACTTTGAAACAAGTGCTGTTTGATAAAAATAACCGCTGATAATATTAAACAAAGGATAAAAAACATTAAAACATGTTTTGGGACTGACTGATTATGATAACAATAACCGGATTCTACTGTATAGATAGAGTAAATAAATTTTCATGGCATAGACGTTCAGCCTTGTCAGTACTGTATATTGATACAGCACATTTAAGCTTAGCTGATGAAAAAAATATTTTTGCTGCTATGACTAAGCTTACAGAAATAGTTTTATGAAAAAATTATAAATATCTGCTGAAACACTGCACAAACATTTTATATACAGTCATTTTTGTGTCATTCCTTCTGATGGTATCACTGGTGCGGTTCGCACCTTCTTCCCCATCAAATTCTTTATAAACGACAGTCCACTTGGTGTTCCAAATAATGCAATGTAAGCTTATCGACTCCAACCCATTTGAAACATTCAGAGAATTTTGGTTTAAAATTTAGTCCATTTTAAACGGTGATTTAACCAGTTCATAAAATACCTCTTTCTCCTGGAAAACCTCTTGAACCAGGTGGGCCAATGGTTCCGGGTGCTGATACTCCTGGGTCACCTGTTAGTCCTTTTTCACCAGGAATTCCCTCAAAGCCAGGAGCACCTACAATGATAAATGTTGGTGTAATTATTCTGAAACAATTGAATTTCTATGGCCAACTTTCTACTAAGTTATTATAGAAGAAGTCCTAAATTAATGCTTGTTCCTCGTATGGAATTTGATTAATATACAATTAATGAATTCCTTTCAAGTGCACATTACATGTAAGAAAATGTTGTAGTTACGTCTGTCACTTGATGAAAATTTTGATATATACGATATGTGTGTTTTGATTCGTGTGAAATTTGCACAGAATGTAATCCTAACATGAATTGAGATTGAGGACCTACTGCACTTGTTTGTTGAGTTCTATGCTAAGAAATGCGTTCATTAATAACAATTATGATATCATACTTGAACTATTGGTATATGTACATTTTTTATCAGATTTGCTAGGGCATTTCTATCATTAATTTTTAGCATTTTTTATTGTTCAACTAAAGCATTTAAAATGCTAAGCTATAATTGAAGGCTTGCCTGGAATAATGTTGTATGTAACAATTCATAGTTTTGAGTAAACAGCAAAAGACGTATTCAGCAACACATAGATGATCACATATTAGGTTTTCAGTTTTGAAGTGATATATGTACTGTATGTTTCAAGTAGGTATAAGTTTGTCTATCGACAACACTAGCTAGACCCATATATGAGGCACAGTTTTCCAAAATAATCTCAATATTGGATTTTGATAACATACAACGTTATTCCGGGCAAGCCTTCAATTAAAACCTTATGTTTATTGCAGAACATACTGGTAACATGTATAATTTCATGGTACATGGCTTTAAATAGTTTTTCTAAATTAACTTTTGATATAACCATAATCGCTACGAATGAAGTGGCATTTTGGAATCATTCCTCTTTGAAAATTGAATCTACCTTTCGCTCCTTGAGGTCCATTGTCTCCTGGGGCTCCATTAAGACCTCTTGGTCCAGGTAATCCATTGATTCCCATATCTCCTGGTTGTCCTGCAAGTCCAGATGGGCCACGAGGACCTTGAAATCCATCAAAACCAGGTTGACCACGTTGTCCCTTAAACAGTTGATAATGAATTAGATTGATGCAATCAACGAGCGACTGAAAACAGTTTCTTAAACACACTCACTTTTGGACCATTCACTCCAGGCAATCCTGGTTGGCCAGGTTGGCCTTTTCTTCCTGGTTGTCCAGATGGACCTCTGTCGCCAGTTACGCCAAGATAGCCTTTGGCGCCAACATATCCTGGAAGGGAATCACCAGGAAATCCTTTCTGACCTCTTTCCCCTTTAAATCCTGGTTGACCAGGTCTACCAGGAGGTCCTGGTAACCCTTTGGCTCCTTCAAAACAAAGTGGTAATATAAGAATTGTTTCATGAAATGTTGGGAATAATGGTGAAATCACTACAAAAAGATAATAGGTTTACAATTTCACAAAATACGTGATTTTCTACAAAACTTTGCATTACCTGAAGTTCCAGGTATTCCACCGTCTCCATCAAATCCAGGAGAGCCTGGATCTCCAGGTGGGTAGGTTGTTATATTTCCAGCAAGTGGAAAGTCTCCAGGTTCACCTAATGTAGCATTTGAAAACTATCAATATTGAAAATGTTGATAAGTTTTTATGAGCAAGGGAGCAGAATACAATAATTGTAACCTTTGAATCCTGTAAAACCTGAGCGCCCAGGATCTCCAAAGGGCCCTCTTTCACCTTTCCGGCCAGGTGTACCATTCCATGAATCACCTGCTTGCCCTGGTCTGCCTTTTTGTCCCGGAAATCCTCCGAATCCATCTTGTCCACGCTCACCCTACAATGCAATTTATTTTTTTTACGATTGCTAATTGTGTTACACACACACAAACACACACACACACACAAACACCGCA
>JAQIWH010000126.1:0-71588 GCA_034695005.1 Cryptops parisi
AGAACGTGAAGTTATACTTCTTTAATTTGCTTAGTTGTAGTAAAATGTATTAATAAATTATCATTTTAGCCCCTCCCTATTTTCATAACATAAGCTAGATGGGTCCCAATGTAATGCTACTTTGTAAAAAGTGGGTCGCGGTCCATCAAAGTTTGGGAACCCCTGATCTAGAGTTATGAGAAAATTCTGTACTGTATCAAAAACACATAAATAAAAAACAGCCTAAGTCCAATGTAAAAAATAGCCCACCTATCTCAAGGATCGCATAAATCAAAATTCGCATAATTCGAAAAAGTGCAGAAATCTAAAATGGAATTACTTGAAACATGCACAAATTGAGTATGAATTATTCAAAGATTGCATAAATAAAAACTGGATTTTTTGTATGTACATAAAGTATATCTGTACATGACAGTAGGGTATATAAAGAGTACGACTTTTAACGTATTCATTATAAATAATAGTTTATTGCGCTTCGAAAAAAAAAAACAATAGATAAAACAGACTTAACATAAGTTTGCAATATACATTACACATACGTATATTGGAATATATACATATATTGGAATATACACCACTGCCTGGTTACAACCCTGGGTTTTGGGGAAGCCGACAATCGCAAATTTGTTCAACTTATTGCACATCCTTATCGCCTTTATAAATGAGTAGTTGATGTGAACAGCAAAAAACAAGCAGTTTATTATTTTTATATATATATATATATATATTTTTTTAATACAACTGTTTTATAAAATAAATTACATTAAAATTTTAAGGGTATGTATTTAATATTAAAATATACAATCCACATGATAGAACATTCATCATACAGGAAGAAAAGTGTTTACAATCTTTTTTTTCGAGTTATGCTTTATAAATTAATAAGTTGATAGTCATGTTCAGAGGTATTGCTCGCGACAGCATAAATTATACAGCTTACGATATTTACAGTAGTACATGTTCTATTAATGAAAATGAACATCCAACTCGAAACAATATAGGAACAAAAAACAACCAGTGGATTCTTTAAAAAAAAACAAACAATTATCACAAGGAACGGTACGTAAGGTTTTAATACTGCATTCGAGTTCATCGTGGCGTTTCTAAAGCGTCGTCGTCATCACCGGGCTAATCCCATAAACCATTATGGTCGGCGGTAGTTCCACCGTTAAGTAATCCAGTAGTTGCAGGTACAAGTTGTGCAACGTTTCGTCCACCGGAGGTGCGGCGAGGTAAATGAACGACACTGCCGTTTGGGCGCTGTTTCGACGAATCAGTTTGTTCACTCTGTAAAAATCAAACAAGTACAGGGTGTTTCAATAAACAAAATGTACGGCATGTTCAGTTTCAATATGTGAGCGAAATTTTTATCTACTTACTCTTCGATGTATTGCTGGCTGACGGTATTGAGACTCGACGTGTCCTCGTCTCGCGCGACGTTACTCGTGTAATGTTTGAGTTCGTCGTCCCAGACGATGACCGAGATGGAAGCCTCGATTCTAAGGACTCTGAGGAGACGTTCCAGTTCAAGCTGAGTTTCCAAAGTGTCCGTATTGAGGGCTGATGTGCAGAGGAATATCCGCAAGTAGGTGCGCTTCTTCCATCCGGAAACCTACGACATATTTTGGTCATGTATGCAGTTAAATTGCACCCTGCACCCTGTAGTTTTGAAAACTACAGGGTGTCTTCCATACGATGTCAACATTTAAATCTGGCATGCACTACAAAATTCCCACACAAACCGTTTTGGCTTCAGTTTATACAAGCATCACGTTTATGTAACCAGTATGAAAAATAATGTTAACATCTTGCGGTGGACACCCTGTATTTCCTGGAGAACGCAAAAAATGTTACCATATGCAAAATGCAGGACAATTGCAACAAGAATAGCGTTGTCGTGTCGAACAGGCAATTCTTCATTGGATAAAAGAAATTGATCGGCCAAACGTCGATCGATTGCACTTCGATACCGTTGCTGATCGAGTCGCTGTCCAACTTGTGGAAATGCCGACAAATGCATAGGTTCTTCTGCATCCATACAATGTCCTTCAGAAAATAGAAAATAGCCATCAAAACCTGTTGTCACACGCAATTTTCATGGTGGAAATCGGGGAAAATTTGTTGACCCACTGACATTTCTTGTTTGCCAAACTGATTGCCCAAGTTGGACGAGTTATAATTTTAATTGAACTTGGGTGGAATAACAGCCTAACTCAAAACACAGTAGTTGACAAATTGCATGTGACTAGTAAAGAAACGTACCTGTAACATGCCAACGTAGTCGAGTGGAGAGAGATTCTTCTGCACATCCCTGTCTCGCACCGTAGCAAATGGTACATCGCCCATTTCAACCACCGGTGTACTGATGTGGAATGGAGAGTGTCCTCTGTAAATGCATTCGACACAATAGTTATACACCATCGAGTAAAATTTAAGATAAACAAAACAAAAATTTTTTACGCTGGAATAAGTGGTTCGTCCATGTTTTCTTCATAAAAACCGGTGATGATGGTATTGGCTTTCATCGCACCCAGTCCGGACAACCGTACAAGATGATGAACGCCTTCTCGTACGGTCGGTGACAATGTCAGTTCGACAAACGCTTTCACCTGCAATTCACATTATATGCCACTCAAAACTATTGGGTCAACAAAAACCAAATCTTAGGGTTTCATTCGTACCTTCAAATGGTCGATGAGACTTAGCCAATAAGGATACTCCTCTTGGACGCAGTCTCGAGCTTCTTTGTTGGAAAACGATCCAACTTTGACATGGCCGAGAACGTAAAGGCCGCCCTTCTTGAGATCATTGGTGAACTTTATCAGCGGACAACATGTTCGCGGGTTGGATACGAGCAGAAGCATTTGCGGTCTCCAGAATTTCACATGGTCTTTGCGGCTGTCCAGCAGCAGCAAATATTTCCGAACCTATTAAATGCGCATTATTGTAAAATACAAATGGAAACGATTCGAAATACAATTGAAGAATTGGGTGGAATAACTGCGTAACTCAAAAAATGTAGTTTTGAGAAAATTGGCAAAAGATCTTCTAGCACCTTCAAATTTAAGAATTAAAACTAATTCCTGGCAACTGTATAGAAGTAAAATGAACAGGTTTTGCATAAAATCAGTTAACTTTTGTTGACAGGCCTCAAGTTATGGGTCAATTTAAAAATGTAATTCCAAATATGCTGATTTACACCGTTTTTTTCCAAAGTTAAGTCTCTTTTCTATCGTTTTGGAAGTGAAACGAGCGAGTGAAAATCAGAAAAAAGTGACAAAAAGAAAGAAATCACAAAACGAAAAATTAGATTTAAATTAGTCTCGTTCCATCATCTTGCTCCTAAAAGTTCGAAGAGTGCAAATTATAGACAACCCAATGTCTTTATGCTATAGACTGGTCTAAAACAATTCAATACATGCATTTTAAAGAACAACGACCCAAGTGAATTTTACGCAGTTTTTCCACCCAAATCCTCAATTTTTACGAGATTTACCTGATGAAATATCAAAGCTTGACTTATGGAGCCCCAATTAGACTCCGGACCACGAAGATGCAAAGCAATGATCATCAACAAGCAAGCGATAATACAACCCGCAGCATAAATCGCATTGATGACGAACATCATGCTGACGCAGCCAATCAATCCAAGAATGCATGTGTGCCACGTAAAATATTTGAACCCTGGCCTGGAGAGTAGAAAACATAACGTAAGGCTGAAAAAATTTGTAGATACTGTTTTTTTAGGTTTAAGTAGTTTGTTGATTTCACCTGAAATTTGGTGCCGACGCTAACTCAAGTGCAAGACAAGCAATGTTTGTTGCACAATACGAAAGCAAAAACAAAATGGAGGTGACTTGAGCAATTCGATTCAACGAACCAATCAGGAGGATCATCTGCAAATGTTTATTTTTACACCAAGTTATTTTTTGATAGCACAAACAATTCTCAGGTTAGTTGTTTTAATATATTTCTGGCAATGTATAGTATCCAGGCATTCTACAAAATGTCAAACTTGCGTTCAATTAATGCTTACTTGCACAAGAAACCACGATGCCACTACCGCAAATATGGGATTACCGTTTCGAGAACCTTTTGTAATGGGTCGCAATAGAACGCCTACATGAACAGATACATCAACATCATCTTCTAATCTATTCAGATATTCAAATTCATAAAATTAAGTAAGCCTTACCAAAAAGATTATCCTTGGCTACCGCTTCCAATATTCTCGACGCACCAATGAGATTGCTCAACGATGCCGACAGGGTTGCGGCGAAGATCCCAACGACTACGAACGGAGGCCATATGTCGATAAATTGCATAAATACGTAGTTGTTCAGCAAAACATGGCTGTAAAAATAGAATTAAAGTGTGAGAGGCTTTGGAATTTATCGACAAATACAGGGTGTTCTGAAAAGGTCTAATTCATAGTTTAACCACAGATGCAACACTAAGCACAAAATTCATATAAACATGGGTCTGGAAACTCTTCCCTTCCAAGATAGCACAGGGTGAAATCACGCTATTGCATAGGCCTATTTGTCTCATAACTGTTGCAAGATATACAAATACGTATTCCAGACCCATGTTTATATGGACTTTTTTTTGCTTTGTTTTGATGCGTAGCAGCGGTGGTTAAAATCTAACCACCGTTTAGGAACACCCTGTATTGGATGCACTGTCTTGCAACTTACTGAGTACAGGACGTAGCTATTAGAAACACTAGGATGATGTACACTACGCCAGTGAACCCAACAGCTGCTAGAGTTCCTTTTGGAATGGATCGGCCTGGGTCTTTCAAATCACCTTAACAGAACCATTTATTAACCTCAATCCACGTTCTGCAAATCGATTTCCAATGCGAAATGTACCTGACATGTTAGCGCCAGCCATGATTCCGGTAACGCCGCTGAAAAGAACACCAAACACAGTGGCAAAATTGACGACTTCGGTGTCATTGGGGTTGGTACTCGTCGTGTAATCGAGGGTATAATTGGCTACAAAGAAAATATTGCATTTATAAAGTATCAGCCTTAGCTATACAAAGTATCTCATATTTCTTTGCGCAGTTTCAAACTTTAATAGGTCTCCAACATTGCATTATGAATTACGAGACGCCCTGTACAGAAATTCAAAATCAACGCGATACTTACAAAATAAGTTTCCTGACCACGTCGCCCCACTGAACCCCGTGCAATTGCCCGGAATCTGAGTCAGGTTGTTGGTGCTCGGAATCGGAATCTGCAGTGGAACAAAAGAGTTTAAAAAAATACCGCAAGATACAAAAATCGACAAGATGACAAAATCGGTCGTTTACCGTGATGTTTTGATTCTCGAAAAATATACTGCCAACGACCGACACCATGGAAACCATGACCATGAAGAAAATGAGCAGCGACATTTTCGCAAACATGGATGCGCCAATCAAGCAGACCAACAGGTTGAAAATACCAATGACCGTCGCATAAAAGAAATTCCACCAAGTGTCCGATGGTAACGGTGTACCATTGCCGATTAAACTGCCTATAGCATGGTCGATATCAAATCAAAATATGGTTCGATAAACCACTAAAAAAAATAAAATACAAAATATAGTGCAAATTACCTCCTTTTCCGAAACTGTCAACGAGACCTTCGACGCATCCTGTGATGTACAGGGCACTGGAGAAAATATTGGCAAAAAAGAAAAGTGTGCCAATGCTTCCTCCGAATTCTGGGCCCAGCGTACGACTGATCATGTCTTTTACAGTTCATCAAGAAACAATTATCTTGAAAGACTTTTTGTTGGAAATATTTCATAAAAAAAGGATACAATATACTCCTCCGCCTTCGACAGCTCCGTTAGTCGAGATCGCACTGATGGAAAGTACAGTGAAGATGAGAATGGCGTATGCCAGTACAAACTGTAACAGGACTTCGAGAACACCGGCTTGTCCGACGATGAAACCTGTATATTAAACAAAATGTCAAGTGACTTACTACTTTGAAAACGCTTTCTAAGCATACTCCTTATATACTGGCATATAGAGTCTGCCATATAGGCAGTGACACTCGTGCAACTAAGACGAATCCATAGACAATTCGTTCATCAAAATCCATCGATTGGTCTCGTTTTTGTAGGGGCTATGTTGAAATTCACAACTCACTAGTGAAGCTGATATAAAGGGTATAAAAAGAAATAGTGCACAAAAATAATAAAAAATTGTGAACAAACGTTATACGGTGTGACTCGGTAATATCTTACAAGACTTTTACGGATTTAGTGCAAACCTTGGTATCAATGACTCTTTGATAGTGAGATTTGAATTACAATCAATGGGCCATAAACTTTGGTCTAACTCACAAAAAAAAAGCATTTTCGGACATAGGTTTAGATAAACTTTTCTGTTCGTTTTGGTGCCATTTACCACCCTGTATAGTTTTGCCAGATATTACCAAATCACCCTGTATAGATAGTGTCCATATAACAATTTATATCACAAGATTCTTATCAGGAGAACAATAAAGTTTTTTCGAACAATGTACTGCTTGTACGTTAATCTTATTTCTTATCTACTTTTAAACAAAACATGGTCTATAATTTTACATCAATTTAGTTTGCATTTTTAGCCTACACTTTTAGATATTTTAAATACAATATTTAACTATATTTTAGCTATATGAAATTTATGTTTCTAAGATGCAGCATAATTGGCCTTCACACTTTTGATTGCACACCCCTTTATTGGTAAATAACGTGTACACCCCCCCCCTGATATATGTAATTATTGATAAAACATACATGTACACAATTAGAATGACAGGTATAGAAAATTTATGTACAAGGTCAGTCAAAAAGATGTTACTCGTATCGGTACGTGATTATTATTTATTCAATAAATCATATCGTAATAACATTAATTGCAAATAAAACTAATGCACTCTTTCAACTTTCCATACAAGTGGTCTGAAACAAACTTTTTAGTCAAACAATAAAATGTACATGTCGTTTTGCCCGTAAAGTAGTCACATTTTTTTGACTGATCCTGTATAATAACGTTAATTAGGTATAAATCGACTAATAAAATTTAATGCAACTAAAAATTAAAAAGCAAAAATTTAGAAATAGAGTAGGAACTAACATCGTGTATCCCACTTTTTAGACTTCCGCCCCATACCAAACAAGTTCATACTTATTTCAGAACACAAGAACTTGAATTAAAAATTATATAATGTACTAGTAAATAGCCTGTCAAAAATGACGGGAAAGATATTTATTCATTTAACTCATTGCTTTGCAATATTCCATTACAGTTAGAGTATCGATTTCGGTATAAGTTTTGGCATTTTCACACATGGTGAAAATGCTAAATAGCAAAACCTGCGAAACAGTGGAAGTTTCTAGAAGATTCTTGTAAGTTCTAGAAAGTTCTAGAATTCTTTCTTTATGCAAAAAAAAAGAACCACCACCATGTTTCTTGTCCAATGGCTGTAACTGGTGAGGAGTAGTAGGAGGAAGGTTGTGCCCTTTTATTAGTAGGATGTTTATTTATTCACCCATAATACAGTTCTCAGGAACCGAAATTTATAACAAATAAAACAATCCACTGTACATCCAAACACCAAAATTACAACAGATGTATTGCGTATGTGTGCATGGGGTTATTTTTAACTAGCCTAAACTAGTGTATGGGGTATATGTACCAGTTTAGGTTAGTTAAAAAATAAATAATTTAGTATTAATCATAAAATTTATAGTAACTTTTTTAACCAAATTTGATTGTTTAATCAAATTTGGTTAATCAACCTAAACCATAACCTATGTGCCACAAGTGGCCTCTCGGTTAACAGAAAAGTACAGAATCGAATGTCTTAATTTGAAATTGACACGTGCACCCCATTTTGGACACTAGTGCATTTGACTGACAAATTTTAACTTCAGCATTAAACTATATACGTTATTGGCAATGTATAAAATCCAGGCATTCCATAGAATATCCAGTCGCTTTTGGCAAAGTATGAATTAACATTTTGCATAGAACACATTACATTTTCTCTGAAAATGTTGCCAGAAATGTATAGAATTCAGGCATTCTATACAATGCCTAGCATCTTTTGGCAAAGTACGAAATAAATTCTGGGTACAGTTTAGTTAAAGAAACAAATTAAGCCAAAATTTTAACCTAACCTAATAAACTATACGTAACTATTCCAATGCCAATGTCTATTACATTGTCTAAACCAGGTATGGCATTCTATACATTGCTGGTAACAAATATTAAATTAATTAAACAAATAAAACAATTACAGTATATAAGAATACCCATATATCACTTTATTTATAAATAAGTGTTATATTTGTTCTTTCATACATAATTAATGAAATTTTAATTTATATTGTTAAACACGAAGCTCGAAATATGTTTTTATTACAAATTTAAACAATGAAATCCCGGCTTCTTAATTCTGCTGTTATATTTTTAATAAAAAAGCGGACTTCCTCATTTCAAGAACGGGTCTCGTGCTTACTTGGGCGATCAGCTGACCCATCCATTTCAAACGAATGAATGAACTCCATGATGGTGACACCCACCTTGACATTTAAAAAACTGTCCACATTTTGTTGTATAACTATTTATTAAACCACGTTATTATATTATATTAACCAGCGTAAACCTAGAATTAATTGTAAGACACTGAATTTTTTTCTGCTAATAAATTGTCTTTTTTTTAATAAAAACAAAAACCGAATACCTACCCATTCGTAAGAACAGTAGAGCACTGAACATGGATAACGATACGGGTGTAAAAACTCCCGAAAAGGTGTTAAGTTTGCCACCTCCACTGTTTGCCAATCCATTTTCGATGGTTCGAATCCCCGTGCCGCCACTCAAGCTTCGAAATAGACGACTCTGACTAGTCAACAACGGAGTCCTATCCGTAGACATTGCCACCAACGATGGTGGATCCAGTACACACTGCTCGCCCGATACGCTTTGAATACTCGTGGTACTCATTATCTTGATTAACTTTGA
Source organism: Cryptops parisi (assembly GCA_034695005.1). NCBI lineage: Eukaryota > Metazoa > Arthropoda > Chilopoda > Scolopendromorpha > Cryptopidae > Cryptops > Cryptops parisi. The sequence continues at coordinate 9,018 of JAQIWH010000126.1, forward strand.
CACACCTTTTGATATCTCGACGACACCTTGATCACATGACTCGCGTGATTTAGTTTTGTATCGCTCGCGACAACAACAACAACAAAACTGACAGAATGCTCCGCTGAGCAAATGATAATATGCCGTTTCCTCATGATGACGTCATTAGGGAGGCTTCCAAGTTGATCACGTGATAGGGTTGAAGCGGGGGTTTTGAAATGAGTATTTTGATGCAATGTAACCTTGGTTTTGTTTTGATTTGATTTTTATAACTATAGTGTGTGATTTTTATAATTTGATGGATTTTTAATCATAATTCCATTACAAACATGTAATCACATGTTATTTCGTTCAGCATATTTGGCTATTTTGTTTATTTTAAAATGTTTATTTCCGTGTAAAACATTAATAATAATTACAACAAGATGTTTATATAATATAATCAAATAATAGGATAAAAAATAAAAATAATACGAATGAAAGAAATAATTTTAACTTCCAAATTTTAATATATTTCACTATTATTGCTATAGTCATAGTGAATAATATTTGTTAATTTAATTTTCTGACTAATTAATTAATTAGTGTGTTATTGTATTATAATGTAATGAGTGGAATAACATATGAGATAGTAATTTAATATTAAGGAAAAGAAACTGGAATTCAATGTATTGTACAATAGTAAAGTTGTAATAAATATAATTTATTTTATTAAAGTTACACAAAAATATATAGCATATAATTTTTAAATAAATTACTGCAAACAAACACAATTGAAGGTGCACCTAACAGATTTGAAAATGCTTCTAGGTCATTTTTGACAAAAATTTCACTTAACACTTTTTTACACTAACAAATAAGCTCTTCAATCTTATAAACACAAGAACGGACTTACATCAAGTAGAAGTTGAATTTTATAATACTTTTTTAATAGAAAAAAATCACAATACAAATTAGAAATATACGTAGTTAAATTCTTAGTACACTAAAAACTCGCTTATCCGAATCGCGATTGTCCGAAATTCCGATTTATCCAAATTAGATCGAATATGTGTTTTTAATATAAATATTAATACATTATCAAAACATTATTGACATTGTTGATAGGTATGGAATAATATATCAAACAAATGATTATAAGCAAAGTTATTACTGTACATACATATTGTTCACGTTTAAATATTCACGTTTTTAAACTTATACAACGTTGTTGGCTTCATTAAATGTCAAACCAGACGTTTTATACATTGAAATTCTGGATTATTCAAATTTTTTTTTTCCGAAATAAGCTTGGTCCCATCACATTCAGATAATCGAGTTTGTGATGTAAAAACATTATGGAAATTTTTCGTTGTATAATTATATTATATTTGAAATTAATTCATATTTTGGTTTATTTTATTATATTAAAAAAAATTTAATCAAAAAGTAAAATTATGATACATATTCTCACAAAAGAAATATTTAAACTGTTATTAATAAGTACATGATAGTGTTTTAAGATTGTAGGAAATAAAGTCAAAGAAACAAAAGTGAAAAAAAAAAGATGTCAAAAATTATTTTTGACGTCTTTTTTTTTTTTGTTTTGACATCTTTTTTTTTTTTACTTTATTTCCTGCAGTCGAGTTTTGAGACATCCTGTATAACAGTTGAATTTTGATTTTTTTTTTAAACGAGTTTAATTTATTAACAGAATTTTAACTAGCACTAACCACACTTTCAAGTTTACATAATCGTTAATAACATCTGTATCTGATGATTGGTAATAGTAAAATGTGGTACGCCAAAACTTACAATAATTAGAAAGGAATTCACCTTGTGATGAACGGATGGTGTAGATGTTTATTTCCCCCAAAGATAAATATAACATACGTGATGGGAAAATTTGCTAATGTTGAGTAACGACTAGTTAAATACGGAAAAAAGTAATACGATGAAAGATATTTATGGATTTGAATTTAATGTTGGTTTTTTTAAAGCTAAGACTAGATGATGACTTTGTGAGAGATGAATTGGTTTGACTTTTCACCAAACAGAACATTTATGTACCGGATTCATACGACTTCCAACTGGACAATCGAATGCTTTAGCGAACTCGTGCGAGTTAGATAAAGCTCCAATAACTCTGCAAAGAGAAATCATTGATGGTGATACACACGGTGACACACAAGGACATTGAAGGTTTTGCGTTAGATTAAAAGGTTTTACCTGAATTTTCCCGGACTGTGCGGACCTGATCTTAACTTGGTGAGGGCAGCTTCTGGTCGCATAACTCCACACCAAACTTGGGCATAGTTAACGTAAAATAATTGGTTATGCGTCAGGTTAATCCCTGGTAGTAAAGGTTCTTCACCGTGTTGTAAAACCCATTTGCTGTAAGCCTTTTATAGGGTAATAAAAAATTTTTAATTACGATGAGTATTTAGATTTTAGGGTGGCGATTTAGAGCACTTCCTTATTAGTTGAGAGAGCCGCTTGTGGCGCTACTCACTTGTACTTGGGTTATGATTTCAGGAGCCGAGGTTAGATTAGTTACACAAAAACATACTTAATAAACCATTACAGATTCATTAAATTCATTAATCGTATATTTAATACGTTTTTTGCATGTTTAACTGACCTAACCTCGGATTCATAACCCAAGTACAAGCAAGTAGCGCCACAAGTGGTACTGTCAGCTAATCAGAAAGTACCAAGAGTTGTCAGATAAATGGCTGTTGTTGTTCACCCGAAAAGCTTGTTTGATGCCTCCATTATCCGCAATGTTTTCGCCTTGAGTTGTTATTCCATTCACCTAAATAAATATAAAATCCACCACACGAGTGGATTTGTTGAAAGGTTGAAATATTGGGTGAAGTCGATCGGAAATGATTTATTTCGTGTATCCGTGCGCGCAGATAAGCTGATTTGTTAGTTTAAAGATGCTTCAATAAAATGATGGATGAAATGTCAACTCACGTGAAGTCCCAATTCAGGCAATTTGTATTTGCCATACTGATCAATGATGCATTGGGCCTTGTGGTGAAAATGTTGGATCGATTCCTGGTGCCACCATTGCTTCAAGTTGCCATTCAAATCAAACTGTCGACCTGTGTTAATGTTAAAAACACTGCTCAGAAATTCGTTTACAAATATTGGGAGTTGCAAATGTTTTTTTGTAGGTCACCTTTATCGTCAAATCCATGTGTCAGTTCGTGTCCAATGACGACTCCGATTCCTCCGTAATTCAGAGATCTGATGATGATGAATAAAAACAAGTGCATATAGCAAGTTGATGTGATATATATACTGTATAATGACATTTTTAATGATGTTTGCATTGAATGGTCATGATTTAAAAATGATGGATTAAGGAAGTTTGAAAACTGAACATTCGTGCTTACTTTGGATAATGTTCGTGATAAAATGGAGGTTGCAAAATTCCTGCTGGAAACACTATACAAAAAAATTGGAATATTTGTAATTTGATATAAACATGTAGTAGTGTATATTACACTGATGTTTTAGAGTTACTATTAACAAACGTCTTTGTTATATAGGAAGTCCGAAAGAAACAACTTTTTCCCATGCGAAAGATCGGGAAAAACCGCATCACGTAATACATACGTCCAAAATGTTGTGAGCTTCACGCATAACATACATGTGTAGACGGGTAGCAAATCTTCCAATCCCACCTCAATAAGGAAGCATTTCGGACGTCTGTATCATGTGACGCGATTTTGTCCGGAACTTTTTGCATGAGAAAAAGTTGTTTCTTTCGCACCCTGCTACCCGCTCTATAAGTTTGTAATAGGAACTCTGAAACATCCTGTATTCCAGTTAAGATTTTATATGTCTATATGCAGTGAACTCACATATTTGATTTTTCGTACGACTGTAGAAAGCGTTTACAACTGCTGGTGTTGTACTCCATCTTAAATTGCATTAAATTTTAAAACAAACAAACTAATTTTAATCACACGAATTGAAAACTCGGTTAGAAACATGCTTCTGCTATTTACCAGAATAAGCAATAGGATAATTATTGATCAACAGAAAGAAAAACGTACAGTGTTTTGTTGACAGGAATTCTCAGTCTTTCCTGATCAGTTCGTGCCAAATGGCGTAGATTGGTGAGAACGTTTTCGAAATAAGTGTCGTCTCGGAACTCCAGCTGATAAAAAACCAAAACGACTTTAAAATTTTATTTCATTTTTGAGTTTCACCATATCCATCGGGCATTACATCTTCATAGTCCCTGTCAAGTCTTTTCGGATCCAATATGTATTCCGGATATCCAATCTTTTCTGAGATAGCTCTTGCTTTAGCTCTTGCCACATCTCGTGTAGCCACATCCATCCATTCTACTTCATCCAGGAGCTCGATGAATGCTTCTCGAATTGAAGCGATCATGGACTCTGCCTGAAAGTCAAGCGTAAAATCGTGTAGTAACTTATAGGATGAGTCAAGAACTGTTGATAAATAATGTTGATTTGATTTGCACACTTACGATAGCTTTGCTATGATCACTGAACATGTCGCGTACAAACATTGCACCAACGGCCATGCCCATATTGGCATTGACATAAGTGACACATTCACGCCACCGTTCCGGCTGTCTTTGTCTACCGTAAAGAACTTGGATAAACCGTTGTCGGACTTGAAGAAAACGATGATCCAGGTTTCCGATCCTGTTCTGCACGAATCGCCAGATGATGTAATTGTTAACTACTCTGAGAAAAGCAGAATGTACTTTTGGTGTTGCCTATACAAGGTGTTCTTAAAAGGTCTATCAAATTTTAACAACAGATGCAACGCATCAAAACAAAACTAAAAGTTTTGTTGACACTCACTAAAGATTCACACATAAACTTTATTGGTTTTCAATTTATCAAGCATCACGTTTGTATATGCCGATGTAAAATAATAGTGAATAGATCTCATTAAGAACACTCTGTATACCCCTCCCCATACTCATGTATTTCCCCCCCCTACTGTAAGGTGACTGGATAAGACACTGCACAAGGGATGCATTTCCGGATCTAATTTAATATGGAGATTTTGCACTGTGCATAGCATTTGCGGTTAAAATTCGATTAATCTTTTAGGAACATCCTGTATGTTAAGAGAATGAACCGGTTTCACTCTTATTACCTTAGTGGTGTGACAGCCAGAAGATCATTTAGTTGACGTAAATAATCGAAAGCGTATACCACTATCGGTTCCGATAAATCGATATCGTAAGGATTCGTTAAGTTGAAATACATTTGCCAATCTATCTGTGAAAAAAAATTACATACGTTAATGTTCTTTCTTGAAGTTTTTATTCCTTAGAAAATTTTATCGTCTAATCTAATATACAGGGTGACTAAAAAAACTGTCACCAATTTTCAATAAGCAATTTCTCATGAATCGCTTAAGCCAGACGAAAACTAAAACTATTACATGGAAGCTCAATTCCATATCTTTCCAATGATATACAATTCTATGCTATGGTTTCTATATTTTAGTCGCAAAAAAAAAGTACTCTAAAAGAAGTTTTGAAATGATTTTACAAGTACAAGGAGAGTTCAGGCGGGATTAAATATTATCCGGCTTTTCTGTTGCTGATTTTCAGACCAAATATGAACAAATGTGCTGTTGCAATCATGCATCGTGAAAGTTCATTTAAGACAAAAAAGACGGCACAAGTACCAGTGAAATCATAGTTTTACAACTTTTTTAGGGTACTATTTTCGCGCGGCTATTGCAACCAAACTATTAGAGCCATAGTACGGAATTGTATATCATTGGAAATATATTGAATTGAGCTTTCGTGTACTAATTTTAGTTTTCGTCTAGATTAAGCAGTTCGTAAGAAATCGTTCTATAAACATTGGTGACAGTTTTCTCGGTCTTTCCTGTATGCATTGTTCATATTCAAACTTTGCTGTATTAAAGAAGTTCGAGTGTGCGTAACAAATTTATGATCAGATCTTAGATTTGCTTACTAGTGGTATAAGATATTGTAAATCCATCAGCGTATAGAGTGTGTAAAGTTCCGTTAAGTTCCTTCTCAATTCCGATGGTCGTGTGATCTAAAATTATCAAATAAAACTTCATAAATCTGTCCTATTTAATGATTACCGTATGTTCCTTTCCTCATTTGACTTACATTAGCGAGTTCAGTTTCAAAATCGACAATGTTTTGGGCATCGATTTCGATATTGGCATTGTCACCGGAGAGAAGTTTGGCCACTTCGATAATAAGATTCATATAAGCTGTCTTCTCGTGCATATGTTCTCGTCTCAAAAAGTAGTCACGGCTTGGCATTCCGAGTTCCAGTTGATCCATCTAAGCAATGAGACTGTGAGCAGTATCTAAGAAAGGGACTATCAAGGACTACGAGTTGGATCATTCGAGTGATCGTCTCACCTGGATTACGTTGAAACTCGAGTTCTTGGTATCTGCATTCACCCAAATTGTCATCAGGACATCATTGTTGAAGAGTTTGATTTCTGCTAGAAGTTGTGTTAGGTCGGTTTTGTTTCCATCCCACTCCTTATCGATGATTGGCCAGCCACCCAACATCGATAGTAGTTGTATCAATGGTAGTTCTCCTTGCGAATCTACCAAGCCTGAGAATACAAACATAGAATTAGATCATGCGTTATATGGTACAGTACTTTATACGGAACTTGTAGATTCTTACTGATGTTGGTACAAGACTTGTAGAGGTTTTTGGCGTTTCTTGTCGCGTTAGAATCAACTGGCGATACTGGAGCTTCTAAAACATCTGCAAAAAAGTGACCAGTTTCTTAATCGGTTCGTCTGTCTTCAAACCTCAAGCAGCGTTTCAACGTTAAGATTCAATAGTTTCATGCTAGTAACATCAATGCCACAATGTGGTATCAGTATCACACTTTAGGTTTTTTTTAGAATTATCAAGTTTTCAGGATTTTGTGATTTTTTTTAGAATAGTTTTTAGTTTACAAATTTGATTAAAGGAGTTCGAGCTTAAATATTGTAATTCCACAAAGTTGAGCGCGGTTTCGAATTCTAACATTGATCACACCAAACACTGAGACTTCCTGTTTCTCGAAGATTGTCTAAAATCGTGCTTTTTTAGTTCTATTTTTTAAAATTTACAATTCAGTGGGTTTAATACTGGTTTAGGCTGGTCGTTTGTAATTTTTTTAGTGTTTTGTAAGCTAGCCGGGATACTGATGTTCAATACTTTAGTTCGCAGCATCAACCTAGTTAAAAACTGTATAGTATTACAGTTAAATAATGAAACCTTTGAGATGAGTTTGCAAATCTTCTCTAAGACGGCTGAAAGTATCATAAGCTGCTTTATCGTCTGGTAATGGATGATTTCTTGACCATCGACCACAAGCAAATTGGTAAAAGTCTTGACATGGATCCACTTGCCGGTCCATGAATTTCAACATGGCAGCGGCTACAAAAATAAATGAAATGCCAATTTTTCTAAGGTGTGCCTTAAAAATTTAATTAAATTTTTTAAAAAAAAGATGATGAAATATGGACATAAGAAAATGCTTGGAATTACCAGCCGAAACGCAGTGTTCGGTAAGACAGATTCTGCTACAAGATTCTTGTCTGTTGAAAGCCTTAGCAGAAGTGGCGTCAAGTGGTTCGTGGTCTTTCATTCCTGGAATCCAAATGTTTATCATGTCAGAACTTTTTGTTATTTGGATAAAACCATGATGAATAATAACGTACCATGGTGGTCATTCCAATTCTGGTTTTGCGAAACAACCATAGCTCCCAATACCGAACAGGCCGTCATGAGCAGAACGACGAGTGCTACAAGCAGAACTGCTAAAGGCTGGAAATGACAAGACCACCTGGGTGGCGAAGAAGAAATCTTTGAACCAATTTTTAACACCCTGTTTTTTTTTTAATGTCCTATATAAAATGGGATTTTTATTGTTTATTTGATTTGGTCATTTTATGGCTGAGGAGGGAGGTAAGAAAGGTGAGGGCTACGACAAGCACGATTCAGTTTGGTTGTGGATTTGTTTACCCCTCGGTAGTTCTGGAATGTTCCGAAACTGTTATCTCTTCACCGCCCATCTTGTCCATGGTCTGTCAAAAGGTCAGATGTCTGGAAACGTAAAAGACACTTTTGTGGGTTTAAGTTGAGACTTTTAGTGTGGTCTTAAAATGAAATGAAAATACTGTACACAAGGGGTTTTTTGGAAAAATCGATTGCGGATTGGTTAGAGTGCTTAGTGTTATTCTTGTAATCTCTATTTATCGATGTTGAAAGATGGGTTATCACAATAAAAGTGAAAACACGTTAAGCTAGGAATCACAGTGCACAATAATTATGTTGTACAGGGTGAACCATGAGTCGTATAACAGTGAACCAAAACTATGAAGTGAAATAAAAGTTGAAATGTAATAAAGATGAGACAAATTTCAGTATGATCCGCGACTTATGGTTCACCCTGTATATTGAATTATAAGTATATATATATATATGTGCAAATTAATTCAATACACAGAGTGAACCATAAGTCGCGAATCATACTGAATTTTGTCGATCTTTGTTACATTTCAACTATAAAGACGCTGATATAGTTTTATGGGAATACTGGTACAGTAGCCTATATATGTTACCGACAATGTTTAGAATTCAGGCATTCCATAGAATGCTTAGCTGTGGCAAAGTATGAAAGGAAATTTAGTATATGACTGTTTAGGTTTGTTTAGATTAGTTAACGAAATTTCTTCTGAAATAAAAACATTTTGGTTTAAATTTTAGGCCTATCTCAAACCTGACCTAAATTCTTGCTTACCGTAACTATTCCAATGCTAATTTCATACATTGCCTAAACCAGACTTGGCATTATGTGGTTTGCCTAGGCATTCTGCATTCTGTACAGTATATGAATTAGCTACCCAGTGCTATGAATAGACTTACAAATGCATATACAGTGGAATAAACATAAGTATGCGGTCAGTTAAACATATGTTACATAAGTCAACTGTTTGTTTACTTACAATTGAAATCATGAAATGTACAGTGTTCTTAGCAGGTTGGTTAGTTGAGTTAAACATACGCGTTCTCCTTTAATTCCCACACATTTTGGTTGGAGTTTTTTTAGAATCCAAGTTTGTTAAAATTTCGCTTGCAAAAGTCGCACCAAAATGGAGTTCAATGAAATAAAATTGTCTTTAAAAAATTCACAATGTTCAAGTTGGCTGCTCTTGGGTGAGCGGAACAGGTGACAAGTAGATTCGCATCATTTCTTGGAATGATTGTTACTTGACGTTTTTATCTTTGTCGAGAAGTGTTTGACTTCTGTTGTTTTTTATTATGTCAATATTGGATAATAATTTAGGTTGTAGTGATTTGGACTTTTTTGATGTTGAAGTTGGTAGTTCGAATGTGGGTTTACTGTCAAATCAAGAAACAAAAATTGTGTTTTTTAGTTGAAAAGTTGTGTATAAAAATTATGTGAAAGTAGAGCAATGATTTCACAATTGGAAATTGATCAATGACACGGTTAATACCTTGTACTGTTATAGTTAGGTGATTACAAATCGATTGGTTTTGGAATAAGATGAATTGATGAGCTGAATGTAATTAGTACAGCTGTTAATTAGTATAGCTTGAAAAATTGATAATAATGATAAAACTGATAATAATGGTTACAGTAATTGTTAAAGTAACTGGATTTAATGATTAAAACTCATTAAATCCAGCGGTTACCGGTATACAGTATTGATCAAAAAGTTTCCAGAAAGAAATAATGGTTGATGAACATTAATTTTCCGGAAACTTTTTGAACTACCCTGTACCCTCGTATTTTTATATTAGCTTCACTTGTGAGTTTGTGAATTTGAACGTATACTGCCATCTACAGTCGTTCATGAGAATATACTGTATAGTTCAATGTACTTAAAAACGCATTAACGATGACCACATAAATCATAAACCGCATAAGTCCAACGTAAATCGCATTTATAAATAAATAAATTGAAAATTAAAGAAATCAGAAATGTAAAATTGCTTAAATATCGTGTATATCAAATTACTCAACGATCGCATAAATTTAAATTTGCATGAATCAAAATTCGCATAAATCGAAACGTGCAGAAATCAAAAAATGGAATCACTTAAAACACACATGAATTGAATACCGAATTACTCAAAAGATTGCATACATTTTAATTCGCATAAATTGAAATTCGCATATATCGAAACATGCAGAAATCAAAATGGATTTTTTTGTGTTTTTGAAGAAGTCGCTTGTGGCGCTAGTGGTTAGGCGTTGTTAATCTTAACTCACAAACTAGCCCAAACTAGTGTCTTATGGTTATAATAGATAACTTAGTTTAGCTTAGTTAAAAATAATACAACACTTAATAATTTATGATTAACCATAAAATTAATATGTTTGTTTTATCTTAAGCTAAACTTGAGCATATATCCAAGCGCCACGAGCGGCTTCTCCTTTAAAAGAAAAAATACCAAAATTTGGCCAATGCTCAAAAATTCTTTTACTGTCGTAAACATCGTTTAATTTCAACTTAACATTACCGTACAATAACCTATCTATGTTTATACTATAAACATTGTTAGCACAATGTAAACCATTGTAAAATCACTGATAAGCTTATAGCTCAACTGGCAATTATAATTAATAATCGGATGAAGCTTTTGCAAAAGAAAATGTGCATTCTAAAGAAGAACGTACACCATTACACACATTAGAAACTGACCCGTGCTGTATCACGGGACCATCTTATAGGCTTCACTCAACTGCCATAATTTTCTAGCGAAACAAGTGCATTAAAATACTTTTTATATAATGTCACATGACATACGTACATACATAATGCAAAGAATCCATTTTTTATTTCTGCACGTTTCCATTTATGCGAATATTGATTTATGAAAATTTCTATTTATGCGAATTCAAATCGATGCAATCGTTGAGTGCTTCGATATTTGACTTATGCGAGTTTTGAGCACAGGTAATTCCATTGTTGATTTCTGCAAATTTTGATTTATTATTACTAGTATTTATGTATTACGATTTTTGTCTACATTGAACTTATGCGGTTTTTGATTCATGTGGTTTTCGTTTTATGCGTTTTGTGTACATCGGTCTATACAGCATATTCTCATAAACGACGGTAGATTGTGGTATACGTTCAATTTCCAACTCGCTCACTCACAAACTCACAAGTGAAACTAATATAAAGAGTATAACGAGTACATTAAAAATTATTTTTTAAGCATATTCTTTATATACTGTATGTACATGCTTAATCCAAAGTATCTATTTTTTGATTTCTGCATGTTTCGAATTATACGAATTAAAATTTATACAATCTTTGAGTAATTCGATTTTCAACTTATGCGTGGTTTTGAGTAATTTCATTTTTTTCTGCACGTTTCGATATATGCGATATATTAGATTCTCAACTCGCTCACTCACTTACCTACACAATCACTCACAAGTGAAGCTAATATAAAGAGAATTAAAAAATGGATTTCTAAAGAATGGTTAATAATAAAAAAAAAGCCAAGGCTCAAATATTTTTTCATGGTTTCATGGAACGTTGGTTATAAAAAATAAATTCGTGTCAACGTGATTGACAGATGCGATTTAACCACTTTACAGTTATATACAGATTGTCACTCACCTTGTGCAGCTCGTGGATGTTCACGACAGCAGCGCGACACTGAATGACCATCAGCAGACGTTTTCGTCGCTTTTCCCATCTTCTTCTTCTTCTTTTTCTTCCTTCTCTTCTCGTCTTCCTTATCACAACCCCCACTTGTTCTTTACCCTCCTCTACTCGACTAACTACTTACATGGTTTTTCTAGCTTTTTCCAATCACTCTTGAAGAAATTGTTTCTTCCTCAAAGGGTTTTTCGTGTGTGCTTCTTCTTCTGCGTTTTTCAAAGTAAATAAAAAATAAAACGAGGATAATGATGATGATGATGAGATAAAAGGGGGGGTGAGGTGGAGAATAAAGATGGACAGACAGACTGCCGGAATGCCAACACGAAACAGCCGGCGTTTGATGATAGGATGTTTGGAGGATGTTCATTCCAAAGCGTTTATTGCTGAACGTCAAGAAAAAATGATGGAAGGGTTTAAAATGAAGTTTGAGGAAAAGAATGGTCCGTGGTGAATGGACCAGAGATTTTTGTCATTAACTTTTTTTTTACTGTATAATTTATCATACTGTATGTTATAAAAAAGAAACATGTTGATTCAAAGTGAAATTGTAAAACAATTTGCTTTTCAATTTATTTATTTTTTTCGGTTGGTGTTTCTTGAGCAGACATTGCCCACCAGGTCATGTTTGTTTGACGCATCCCAGAGTTTACAACATTTTATTGTGGTGAAAACAAACTGACTTGAAAAGAAACATACTGCTAACCTATAGCTTTAAGGTGTGTATTGCACATCCAGTAGGAAATGTTGTAATAACAAAGTTAGTACTTGGTTGGTTGGTTGAAAATCGTCTTGCCATTGGTTTTTCAAACAAAGACATTCTAAATTTATCACGTTGTTTCAATAACCTGTAATAGGTCAACATTTTATGTCATCAATTCTGACTCTGAATATATACACAATCGTAGATTTTAAACTTACGGTTAGCATTCAAGTATTTTGCTTTACCTTCTTGAACTTGCACAAGCTGGGCAACTTCTAACAAGTTCATTAAAAAGATATCTTTTATATATTTTAATCATAAACTAACTTTTGACATTTAATGACACTGTATAATAGCAAATAAATACAAACTTGTATCTAAATTCTGTTTGAACTTTTCCAATTAGCCTATAACACTTATATGTATCTTTTATAATACACCAGTATTTGCAAGATACAGATACCGGATTTGGAACATTCCAAAATTGGTGTCCATGGTCAAAAATCAACCGATCAAAAAATTGCAACATTTTGTTTTTAAAGTGTTTGCTTTTTAAAGATACCCATACTGTATATATATAAGTATATAACACTCATATCATAACTACTACAATCCATTCATCAGCATTTGCAATATAGGGTGCAAATCTAGTAATACGAATATTCTAAAGTTAGTGTTTAACTTATAGCAAAAATCAACAGATCAACGCAATTCATCAGAGTTGTTTCTGAATTGATTTTTCAAAGATAAGATACTTGAACCTATAATCCATTAGCCCGTGCAATATAAAAATACTGGATTTGGAACTTTCCAAAATTGGTGTCCATGGTCAGAAATCAATGACTCAAAGAAAGTCAATGTTGTTTCTAAATTCTGTTTGGATTTTTCAAACATATGTTGAATCTGTAATAATTCATCAGCGTTTGCAATATAATTCGGAACGTTCCAAAATTGGTGTTTATGGTCAAAAATCAATGGCTCAAAGAAATTCAATGTTGCTTCTTAACACTTATTATATCTATAATTCACCAGCATATGCAAGATATTGTCCAAATATGACGCTTGAATCTGTAATGATCAGCGTTTGCAATGTAGCAATGCTGAATTTGGACCATTCCAAATATGGCGTCTAGGGTCAACTATCAACGGATCAGAGAAATTCAATGTTGTTTCTGTCTGAGTCTTTCAAAGATACACATAACACTTATAGCTATAATACCAATATTTTCAAGATATTTGAAACATTCAGAAATTGGTGTATATAGTAAAAAAATCAACGGATCAAATAAATTCTTAGTTGTTTCTAAACTGTTTGGATTTTTTAAAGATGAGACACTTGAATCTATAATCCATTATTAGCCTGTGCAATATAGAAATACCGGGTTTGGAACTTTCCAAAATTGGTGTCTATGGTCAAGCATCAATGGCCCAAAGAAATTCAATGTTGTTTCTAAATTTTGTTCGGATTTTTCAAAGATATTCATAACACTTAATATGTCTATACTTCACCAGCATATGCAAGATAGTGTCCAAATAAGGTATTTGGAACATTCTCAAATTAAAGTTTATAGTAAAAAAAATCAATGGATCAAAACAATTCTTAGCTGTTTCTAAACTGTTTAGATTCACCAACGATATGACGTCTGAATTTGTAATCCATCAGCATTTGCAATATAATTTAGAACATTCCAAAATTGGTGTTTATGGTCAAAAATCAATGGCCTAAATAAATTCAATGTTGTTCCTAAATTCTGTTTGGATTTTTCAAAGATACACTGAACACTCATTATATCTATAATCCATCAGCATATGCAAGATAAAGTCAAAACCCAAATACGGTATTTGGAACATTCCAAAGTTGTCGTTTATAGTAAAAATTCAACGGATCAAAACAATTCAAAGTTATTTCTAAACTGTTTAGATTTACCAAAGATGTGACGTTTGAATTTTTAACCATTAGCATTTGCAATATGATTTTGAACATTTCAAAATTGGTGTTTTATGGTAAAAAAAAAATAATGGATCAAAGAAATTCAAAGTTGTTCATAAACTGAATTTTTCAAAGATATGTAATCTGTAATCTCATCAGCACTTGCAATTATAGAAATACTGCATTTGGATCATTACATTCCAAAATTGGTGTCTACGGTCAAAAATCAACAAAAAGTCGTTTCATAAATTCTGTTTGAGTTTTTCAGAAATTAGCTTTATTGTTGAGTTTTTCAAAAAGAAATTCAAGAAATCTGTTTTGGTGTTTTAAAGATAAACCTACAAAACTTGAATCTATAATCCATTAGCGCTTGCAATATATATATATAGCCAAAAAGAGACGAAAACTAACGGATTAAAAAAAAACTCAAAAATTATTCTCTAAGAAGTAGTATTAAAGACATTGTTTGTTTCTTTAAAGACAAGTTTAAAGCAGCTTCACTTCCGAAGAGATTTCTGGTAAAATGGTACGTTTGGGTTTTCTGATACCAATTGGCTACAGTATTGGAAGTTGCGTTAGTGAAAAAAAATCTCGACATGTTATGTCTTTGTGGAAACTGATTGCCAAAGTTTGTATGGAACAGCTGTCCTTGAAGTGACATTTACCAAAAAAAACGTTTCTTCAGGGACCCATTGGAAAACTTTTTGAGTTGTCTGGAAAAAGGAAAAATCCTGATGAATCGATTCCCTCGACCAAATGGTTCCAAACAGTAGTCTCTTGGGACCATTTTCATTTGGGAAGTTCCCTATAGAATTTAAGTCTTGTGACCACAGGTTTTCTTTGGTAAATATACAGGGTGTCCATAAAGTCAATAACTATTTTTATACTCTGTATATTTGCTTCACTTGTGAGTTTCTATATGCAAAAAAAGGACCACTCGATTTTGATTAATGAGGTGTATATGGATTCGTCTTAGTCTATCGAGTGACACTGGCTATATGAATGAAAAACCAATATGTAAGACGGTTTAGACCGTCTTACAGGCTAAATGGCTCGATGGGTTTTGATGAATGAGGCGTCCATGGATCCGTTTTAGTCTCACGAGTGTCACTGTTTATGCTTAAAATGCATTTTTAATGTACTTATGTTGGTTATTTCACAAAAATAGGTACCGTACTGACCTTATAGACATCCTATATGTAATAAAAGAACAAGACTTGTGTTTTTGTAAAAATACACATTTTGCGTTGATTTTTAATATTCAAATACTGAAACAATTTTTCATTTCGACATAAAAAGAGTATATATATAACTTCATGTACATGATGTATATATAAACGCAATATATATTCAACTCTATAGAAAATAGTATTCCTAGCTAAAAATAGTGATTTTTCTTCATAGCAAATAGAGTATAAACAACAGTTAAATAAATTTACAAATGCACATTGAACAGTTTGTACATCAAACAGTAGCATCTCCATATGTTTCGGCTTCTAGTCATATATACAGGGTGTTCCAAGTTTCATCGAATGTAACTAAAAGCATTATATATTGTTAAACATGGAAAAAATGTGAGTGATTTGAATCACCCTGTATAGTCACTTACAAAAAATTTGAAAAATCATCGATTTTTTTAAGCATAGAAATGCGACTAGATTATTCTATACACATAAATAGAACACAAATTAGATATAATAGAAAAAGTATACAACGTTGGTACAATGTTTGTGACAATCAAAACTTGACAGTACAAAGTTTGGAGAAAATAAAATGTTAAAAAAATAAAATAAAATGTATCCAGGACTTGTAATATCGATTATTTTATAATATCAATTTTAGAGTATTCGAATGATATGGATTTTAAATAAATTTTGTAACATGGATGGATTCTTTATGTAGCCCTGTGAAGTTAAATTAAAATTAAAAATTTTCTTATCAATAACGTAAAGCCATCGTATACATCGACTTGCAACGATGGATTGAAACGTAAAATTGCAAATACGTTAACATTACAAAAGACTAGCTGTAAATATTAGGTGTTGGCGGTATAGCTATTTTTTAGCTTAAATATTAAAATATCAGAACAATTTTTTAAGACGATATCTCATGGCTTATACTTGAATACGTGTTGTTTTCGTTGCGAGAAATACAAAGTTTGTTGCGTTCTTGATTAGTTTGAAACGCCGTTGACGATTTTTTTCAGAGTTTGTTTCTACAGATGTGGTTATGTGAAATACAAAACGATGATGAATTTTTATCCTTATTCGTTTTGCAGGTAGGCGTTCACCAAACTTCGCATTTACGTTTCGGATTCATTGGACTTCCGACAGGACACTTGAACTGTTCGGAAAATTCTTTGGAATTGGACACTGTACCGATGACCCTATCAAACATACCGTTTATGATGAATCAAACATCACAAGCAACAGAGTCATATTGTAAACTGTTACGTTTGTGCGGACGACTTAGTTACCTGAATTCTGAAGGCGAATGAAGATCGTTCAACACTTGTAGCTGCAACTCTTCTTTGGTGCTTCTGGAACACCAAACCTGAAATCACAAATCGTGGAATTATTAATTTATTAACGTTGGGGTACAATTTTGAAACAAAACGATCAAGTGCTCGGGTGTTTACTTGTGCGAATCCCAGGAAAAACAGTTGCGAATGCGTTAAATTCACTCCCGGTAGTAGTCGCTCGGCACCATATAGTTTGACCCATCCTTCATATGCCTGTGAAACAACGTCAACTTTTAACCAGTGTGCAGCGTTAAAATAAACCGTGCAAAGAAACGGGAAAGTACATACGTGGTAAGCTGCTTTGAGTCCACCGTTATCAGCGATGTTTTCACCAAGTGTTTGTCTGCCGTTCAACTACAAGAAACGACGAACGGGTGATGGTCAAGTGACGGTAAGTTTCAGTTTCGCTTACTTCAAAAACCGGTATATAGGACATTCCTAAAAGGTCTAGTCAGATTTTAACCACAAAATTCTACACATCAAAACAAAGCAAAAGGTACATATAAACATGGGTCCGGAAATGTCTCCCTTCCGAGATAACACAGCGTGAAGTCACATAATTTCATAGATTGCCACAATCACTATGAATACTCATTTGTATACCTACAGCAATTATGAGACGCACAGGCCTATGAAATTACGTTGACTCGTGTTATCTCAGAAGAGAAGCATTTCCAGACCAACGTTTATATGAATTTTTCAGCTTTGTTTTTGATGCATAGCATCTGTGGTTAAAATTTGACTAGCCCTTTCAGGAACATTCTGTAGACTTACCGATTTTCCATCTATGGCATATTCACCATATTGGTCCACCATGCATTGGGTTTGTTTCTTGAACTTTGTAATTGTATCGTTGTTCCACCAAGGATGTAAATTGCCGTAACGGTCATATTCACGTCCTGGGAAAAGTATAAAAAACTGAATACCGGAACTTCATGTTTTTAACGTCGTGTTAGCGCGTGTCTAGGTGTTGATGTGTTAAACAGTTACATGGGCAATTTGTTGCAAAATAGATAAATGTTAGATTGACATGCAAATACCTTGGTCATCGAAAGCATGCGTTAGTTCATGACCCATCACCACCCCTAAGCCTCCAAAATTTAGTGACCTGTGTAATATACGGAAAACCGTTCAGTATCTGGTTACGGTAAACTGTTAATCAATATGTTATCGGTAATGTATAGAATCCAGGAATTCTACAGAATGCCAAGCCTGTTTTTTGGCAATGTATGACGATAATGCTGAAATCGCTACATTAAACCAGACGTTAGGTTAGTTTTAAATTTAAGCCTAAATTTAGGCCTAAGTTGTTCAGTTTAGAGAAATTATTGTAAACTAACCTTAACTAAAATCGTTACTTTATACTTTGCCAAAGAGGTTAGGTATTTTATTTCAGGTAATGTATGAAATTAGCTTTGGAATAGTTACCAGTATGTGAAGTCAGACTTTGGGTTAGTTTAAGGCCTAAAATTTAGGCCTAGTTTGTTGTTATTTTTTTTAAAGAAAATATTAATCTAAATAGTTGTAGGCCTATACAAGATATTATTCCATACTTTGCCAAAAAAGGCTAGGGATGATATAAAATGCCTTGATTCTATACATTGCCGGTAACAGATAGGATCGTGTTGATTACCGTGGGTAATTGGTATCGTAAAATGGTGCTTGAAGAATTCCTGCCGGAAATACTGAAAAATAATAATAATTATAAAAAAAATTTTGAACGATGATGATGCGACGTCGGTAAAGTTATGTTATTTTTGTGATCATATTTTTACATTATACGTTCAGCATTTAGAAGTTAAAGATAAACTAAATTAAAGATATTGTGCATTTACCTATTTGATTCTTGGTGGGTGTGTAGTAAGCATTAATCGTTGGTGGCGTCATACCCCATCTACAAAACAATATTGTGAATTTTGAAGCATTCGGTAACAATATGTAACCATAAAAAAAAACATCAAAAACTAGAGGTAGACCCGTTCTGTAGCATGGGGGCATGAGATAAGGGTTCCAAGTTAGTAGTGCAAACTTTAGTGTCATTACTACAAAACTAACATATTTCTACTTTTTAGAAATATGTTAGTTATGTTTGTCATAACCAACCAACCAACTCCACTCCATCTAGTGACAGGATGCTATGACTGGTTTCGATTTTAACAACCACCAATGACAGCTGATTTGAGGGAGGATTCTGTACGATGAGCGCGGCTAAAGCGCCTATAACACAGATCTGGATAATTTTTATTATTAATTACAAACACATTAAATTCATTGGTATTTACCTGGTTTTGTTGACTGGTTGATCAAGACGTTCGATAACTTGTATTAGACCGAATCGGATCACACGAATGTTGTTCGCGAAGTACTCGTTGTCTTTCAATTGGAGCTAAAGAGAATAAAGAGGAGCTATGTTTTAGAATAAAACTTTGATTGAAACAATAATAAACTGAAACATGGCTCGAAAGTAGTGCTGCATACTCTTTTGTAGTTGTCGTCGAGTTGGCCCGGGTTCATGATGTAAGCCGGGAATCCTACCATTTCGTCAATAGAATCGGCCTATGCATATCGAAAGGAAAACTGCATTGGCCGCTTGGTTCAAATTTAAAGTTTTTGCATGAGATAGTCTCAATGTCACCTTCTCTCTCGCCAGTTGTCTCGTTTCCGGATCCATCCATTTGAGTTCAGGCAGATTGTCTTTGAACGCTTGTCGAATCTCATTGATCATCTTTCGAGCCTGTATATTGATTCAGCATTACAATCATTATCACGATACATATCATATCGGGTACAATTTCCATGGATTTGGCTTACCGAATGTGTACTTTCTGCACCTTGAAATGCCTCTCTCACAAACATGGCACCCAGTGCGAAACCAATGACGTTGTTTGTGTCGGTGACGCAATAGCGCCAAAGCTGCTCGCTCGCTGCTGAACCGATCAGTGCTTTTCGAAGGGTTTTCGAAGCGTCGCGAAACGGTTTAGATAAATACGACGTCATGGCCCGTGCCAAATGCCATACTAGATAGTTGTTGAGAATGCTACAAGAGATTCAATGTTTTGATCGTTGAACGATTGATAATTTGATAATAATTTAGATTATATCGAGTACCGGTATGTGAGTAACTAACATTTTGCCATCAGTAGTCGACTTGTATTCTTTGAGAATGTCGTTGAGACCTTTCAAGTATTCGGGTGCTATGACAACGATCGTTTCCGATTTAGTGATTGTCCTGTTGATTTGGTTGAACGCAACGTTAAAATATTCCACCCAATTGATCTGGAAAAATATCAAAAACCTAAATTTTTAGAATCTTCTGATGAACTTATTACATTGTTATTATAATCAGACATTGTTATCAATCTGCTTTTGTCATCATATTAAATGTTTTATTATTCATTGTTTAATGTTATCAGCCATTTATTATTATCAAAAAAGCAACAGTTCCAAGGTGGTCGTTATAACTGGGTTCTACTATATAAAATAGTTGTAGGGATTTGCAAAAATAGTATTAGAACATTTTTTTGCATCAGAATGTGGATAAATATGTGCTATGTTCCACATTTTTTTTTTCAAGCAAATCTGCTAACCCTCTTAAGACGTTTTCCCACTTATGACCTACCTCAGGTGTTATTTTTTGAAGATCTTCGATGGTCATATTGTTATAGAGTTTCTCGTCATCTCGTCTTTCATCTGCAGGAATTGTTATCTAAGTGAAAAGAGATACGGATTTTGTTTGCAAGTTTCATAGCAAAAAACAAGTTCATCAAAAAAGATGATTTTTTTTAGAACACACTTTATATAAATATACGTATTTTAACATTGGTATATTCCACCAGATGTCGCTCCATGTGTGAACAACACACCTTGCTCACAAGCGAAACCAATCTAATGACATATTTCGGAATCTGTATTTGTCACCCTATGTCAACCAGTGATGCTAATATACATGTATAAAGTGTGTAATGAGCCATTAATTGACTTTTCAAACTTACATTGGCCAGTTTTTTCTCAAACTCGATAACATCATTCATTTGTTCACGGGTTGAATTTTTCTCGCCGCCAAGTAGAACTCCGACGTCTGTCATAAATTTTAAATACGCTGGTAACACCTAATTTGAAGGAAGGTGGTTAAGTTTCCAAACTTTTCAACTAAAAGAGCTACTGGTAACACTTTAATATGATCAAGGGCAGGTGTTTAAGGGGAACACCAACTGATTGTCATTTGGCACCCAATCTTACCTTGTCTGTATATGACTCGTTCAAATAGTAGTCTCTCGTTGGTAGGGTCAAACCACCTTGGTCGACCTATGAATCGAAGAGAATGCAACAAATCAAGAAAAAGTGCAACATTCTTGACAAACTTGAATCGAAATCGATTCTTGCCTGAATGATGTATCTCGAGGAATTGCGCTCGTCCTCGCCCACCATCCAGCTAAACAGACCTCCCATGTTGTACCGATTATGCAGCGTTTGAAGCGCTTTTTGGAAATTCCATTTGTCTATGGAAGTGTTGCCACTTATGCTCCAGCCACCTACCTAGCAAAAGCCAAATTCTTTAAGTTTGAGTGGTGTCATGATATATGAGTATAAGACACCACTGTCTAGATATTTTGTATACATAATATTCATTTTCAGCACTTGTCTTAATAGCCAATCGATCATGGAATACCATTCAACAACAGATCATTCGTGTTATTCAGGGTGTCCACCATGAGATGTCAACATTTTAATCATATGCAGTTGGAAGGTATTTTACGTACATAACCATAACTAAATATGGAAAGGATAGTGAACCTATCCGAGTTGCATAAAAATCAAAGATGACTAATTTGAAAAACTAGAAAAATATTCTATGCGCTGAAAAATATGCACCTCAACATGGGAGTCTTTGGTTGCACAAGAATGTCTAGGAGGTAGTCAACTCACGCTGTGTATTCTGCAAAATTCCTCCAAGCAATCTGCATTTGTTGCTGCATACCACCACACAACCTGTGCTCGGTCGATTGTAGTCACCATTTTAAAAAAATGACTTGACTGCAGCACCACTGTGGCTCTGACACGCACTACAAGATTTCTATATAAACGTTTTGAGTTTCTGCTTTTGTTCCAACATTCATTACATTGATATAATCTGACACGAAAAAATAATTGCCTGTCCAAGTGTTGACATCTCATGATGGACACCCTGTATTTAAACGCTGTTTTTTTTTCCAAAAGATATCTTGTATCATATAACTATGTAGTTATCATATCTTCTACTTCCATGATATAACGTTTTTTCAAACACTTACCTCAGCAATAAGATCGGCTAACGGTTTGGCCCCGAGTTTCTCGATGGTTTCGTTCGCATCGATACACGAATTGTAGTAGACTTGTGCTTTAATTTCTGCTTTACTGGCCATCGAACTCATTGGTTTTTCTGAACGAAACAATGTCAACTTATTACCAAAATGTGGGGAAACGGTAATTTGGATGTCTGGTTTTGGAAAAAAAATCGTTACCTAAAGCATTTCTCATAACTAGCTGATTCTCCCGCCAAAGTTTACCAAAAGTGCCCCAGATGGATTTTCCTTCGGGAATCGGATTCGACTTGATCCATCCACCGCAAGCGTACCTGTAAAAGTCATGGCAAGGATTCACTTGGTGGTCCATGGCATTTAGGAGAGCTGAGGACACGGTAACACACGCTTGCGATAGACATAAATCTGCAACAAACGAGAGAATCTCTTGCAGCGACCATTCTTGAAGTTTCAAACAAGAAATGATGGGATTGAAATGGAAAGCTTACCTGATTGGTTGGTGATGTGAACACTGTAAGTTGAAGGTTTTGATGGTTTTGAACTAACTATGCAACTGAGAATGAGCACTGTGAGCGCTAAGAGTGCCGCCAATACGATCAAAACTTTTTCTAATCGTGTCCGGGAGAACCAAAACATGGTTCCCTGACGATATCGTATGTGAGTGCGACCCAGCGACGGGACGTCGGCCGACACGCTCCCGTTACTGCTGGCTTCGTCGTCTTCAAATTCTGTGCGCTTGTATTTCGCCATCTAGTGAATTGAACAAAAACAAGTGCATTAAAAAAAATGACACAGTTTATATACGAGCGTATGTCCACATCGACATTAGTCACCAGATGTCTCCCCATGTCTCAACACACACCTCGTGAAAACGCAAAACCAATCAAAAGACGCATTTTGAAATCAGTATTTGTCACCAGATTTTGCCCTATGTCTCGACTCACTCCTTCACAGGCTCACTCACCAATGAAGCTAATACAAAATGTGTAAAAAATTATTAAACAGATCCTGTTTCAGCACATTGCAACGAATGAATCTCAACATTCCGTTCTCAACAGATCAGGAAGCGTGTATCTCTAAAGAACTCTATTTCCAAGATGGCGTTATACAGGGTGTTCCTGAAGGTCTACTAGTCAAATTTTAACCACATGTTACGCATTAAAACAAAGCAAATAGTCCATATAAACATGGGTCCGGAAACGCATACTCATTTGCATACCGGTACCTATAATGATTGAGACAAGAGACCTATGCATGTATGTGTTGACTTCACCCTGTGTATCTCAGAAGAGAAGATGTACGGACCCATGTTTATATTATGAGCTGTTGGTTTTGATGCGTTGCATCTGTGGTTGAAATATGACGAGACATATTCTGTATCACTCACTTAAAAAATGTAAGCGACAATTTATGTAATTGATTAATTTTTATGTTGTTTGTATGATTTTTATGTTGTTTTGTGGATATCTTGAGATCTTACATGTCAGATCAGGTTGAACTAAGAGGTCCACCACTCAAAGCATAGAAAAGAGTAACATCGCACATCCTCTCAGGAAGTGACTATTTAATTTCAAGTTCTTATCTGTTGCAATCTAAGCAAAGTCAGATGATGAGAT
This sequence comes from Cryptops parisi, assembly GCA_034695005.1. Classification (NCBI taxonomy): domain Eukaryota; kingdom Metazoa; phylum Arthropoda; class Chilopoda; order Scolopendromorpha; family Cryptopidae; genus Cryptops; species Cryptops parisi. The sequence continues at coordinate 32,753 of JAQIWH010000126.1, forward strand.
TAAAAGATAAACATAAACGGGGTTTAGAGAACGATGATAGCGGGTTTAAATGCAAAATGATAATAAATAACCAGAACATAGAAATAGAAAAAGTTGTATGTATTTATGGTTTTGGTCTAAATTTATAAAAAAGAAAAACCGCGAACAAACAAACACACAAAACCCCCTTTAAACCTTGGCACGTTCGCTATTTGTCGAAAAAATAAGCAAAAGCAGCAGAGCTCACGTGTCTGTTGAAGATCGATATCCCGCAAACGTAATCATGTTTCCCATCAAGTTAGAGCTTTGTAATCATGTTGATGCCTAGCGCTTTTGCATGTTTCCTGTTCTAGTAGTAGGTGAGGATTTGCAAAAGTTAAGGCAACTAATGTCCTCTTTCTTTGAAATGCTGTTGCCATGGGAATGTCCTCATGTGACGCACCTTTTCCTCTCTACGCTCAATTTATCTACGAGCTTTGACATATGACAAGGGCAGGGGTTTCAATTTCACCCCCTTTCAAAAGATGAAGTGGGATTAATACGAGGTGATGAGAATTAATCGTTAGGAACCTCGGATGGCGTCTTTTTTTGTAGTGGGAGATGATTTTCAGGATTATGGTTCATCGTTAGTGGTTTGAGCGAGAGTTGAGGATTAGATATTCCTAAAATAGTTGGGGTTTTTTTTTTTCGAGTGTTAGCATAAAACAGTTTGTTTAGGCTTTTCCAAAAGGTAAACAAAATCCAAGTATAAAATGGTTCTACTGTCACTAAATCTGTAAAAAAAAACAAATAAACAACTTTAACGAACATCAGATGTAGCGTTAACTGATCTCCATTAAGTGTTAACGTTTGGATATCAATAGTTTTTAAAATTGATGAACAATATAGTGATAAGCCACGTTTCAGAAATTGTTCAGGAGAGTCGTTTTTCTGATGAGAAACTCCATCGAGTACCATCATACTGAGCAACAAGGTGATTTTCTACATTACGCTGCCAATTTTCTGGAAAATACAGGAAGTGGTAAAGTAACAAGTCAGAAACAGTACTGAGGGACGATTTGATGTAAAAATGTCATTTTTAGAAAAAGTATGGCTTATCATTATATTACCTTTAAAATATTAGCATTTGTTTAGATTGTTCTAAATTAAACAAAAATCCAAAGAATACAAAGCTGTTTATTCTATCACTAAATCTGTAACAAACTTCAACAAAGAATGTTACCGGTATTGTATAGAATCGAGATTCCATAATTTTGGAAAAGTATATAATTAAAATGTATATACTTTTTAATTATATACTTTATACTAAAGTATGTAATTAAAAAGCCAATTTCAAAAAATTGCACAGTAGAGTGTAAAATAATTTTGTTTCATTCAATACAATTAATTACTGCATGCGTTACTCAAATCTACTACGAATTAGTTTTGATGTTGCTTAATACTGTATTATGAAATCATATTGATACAAGTTTTTAAGACGTGTATGTTTGAAGTCAGTGCAACACATAATGCGACGTAAATGAGCAAAAAGCATTGCCTAGCCTCCTTTGGCAAAGTATGAAATAACGTTTTGTATACTACCAGTTAGTTAAGTTTAGTTTACTACATCTTCTCTGAGAAAAAAAAATTGACGCCTAAATTTAAACCCCAGCTAAATTCTTTCTCAAACTATTTATTCCATGTCAACTTCATATATTGCCTAGCTGAAACCAGGCTTAGCATTCTATAGAATGCCTGGATTTGATATGTTAACATATACCTGTAGATTATATGTGGTTCTGTTTTGTTAAAAACGCAATCCAAATTGCAGTACACCTGATCCTGTGCATGCAATCGCTGTTTGAAATTCGAACAATGGTCTGGTCACTTGAACCATCACAATTGGTATAAACAGACAGACACAGGATCAGGTGTTTGTTGCCAGTATACAGGGTGTTCTTAAAAGGACAAATTTTAACCACAGATATTAGTATTCATAACAAATCAAAAACTCCATACAAACATGGATCTAGAAATGCATATTCATTTGCAAACCTACTACAGCGATTATAATAGGCTCCTGCAACTAAGTGGCTTCACCCTGTGTAATCTAGGAAGGAAAACATTTCCAAACCAACGACTTTTTTTATGCGTAGCAGCCGTGCTTAAAATTAATTTGACTAGACCTTTTAGGAACACCTTGTATATTTTCACTGTATTACTAAAACGGAATGCCTCAGTCCATTTTTATACACTTTATATTATCTTCAACTTGTGAGTTTGTGAGTTAGCTGGTAATTGAACGTATACTGCCATCTACAGACGTTTATGATATATATACTGTATAATCCAATGAACCAAAAAATGCATAAGGTGATAAAACCATATAAATCGAAAACTGCATTAGTCCGATGTAACAAAAATCGCACAAAATTGAATAAAAAAATTTCATAAATCGATAACGGAATAATCCAAAACTCGCATAAATCAAATATCAAATTACTCAAAGATCGCATAAATCTAAATTCGCATAACTTGAAACTACATATAAAGCGTAGGCCCCTGTTCTTAGAAAGGATTTTTGATGTACTTGTTGCTAGCAAACTTGAAATCTTAAGTGATTGATTAAAAGGAGTAAAGTGCTCAGAGTGTTGAAAAAATTAGATTACCTTTTTGGGCAAGTGCTTTTATCAATTATTAAGATGTTTTTTGTTGTTATTTCAAAGATAACAAGTTTTTGTTGTTTTTTTGTTTTTTTGTTAGAGGTAACACGGTGTTAACAAATACTTGTCAGGGGTACCTTGGTGTTGCGCGTTACCTTTTAGCAGGCGAATCACATCAACAAGATCAAATTTTGGGTATCAATTTAATAAGATAGCATAACGAAAAACACCAGATTTATAACAATTTTCAATCTTTGCTTCCCGGATATAGTGATGATTCGTTTTTAAAATTGCATGTTAATTGTCACTATATTCGTCGATGATATTTTTGATGAAAGAATTTTCCTGATGTTAAGCAATAGGATGTTATTAGATGCCATTTCGCAGTGATCATTTATCGACAAACGACACGAAACAAGTTATGGAAATTTAAATCTCTTCTTCCAGTTATTTTTTTTTTCAATATTAGAGAAGGAAAAAAGTAATAGGAAAATGTCTCCAATGACAAATGAGGTATTATTATCTTTGACCATAATAAAAGGACAAAAGGTCTATGTAATGGAAGCACATACTTTATCGATCGAATCGAAGAGAGATTGCGAAGCCTTGCCAATAACTCTATTATTTCCCAGTTTTGAAATAACTGACAAAAGACGGTGGTTTCAGTGTTAACGGTCGATAATTATCGATTATCAGCACATATATATACAGTGAAACCTCGGTTGTCGAACATGCCTCGGAAGTAGAACATGCCACGTGGTTTTCGCTGAGTGCAAGATCCTTACTTAGAACAGTTATCTATTGTGATGATTTGATATTGCCCCCCCCCCCAATAATTACTGTACATTTTTATTTTTATCATCTACAGTTTATTTATTGCTTTTACGTAAAGTACACTATATTGTGTTCATTGCTTTCATTGTGTATAATTTTACGGACCTATGGTGTCATTAGTTAGTAAATTTCATGTTTGCTAAGTCTATCAATAGAGTAAATCGATAGTTTCAACTACCCCCCTCCTCTGTGTTGTTAACTGTTCTTGATTGGGAGTCGAAAAATATTGTCACCATACATCTACTGTACAACTGTTTTACACATATACAGTTAAGTTACAAACATAACTGCTCACTGAGCAGTGCTCAGTGCTTATAATTAAAACTATTAACTATTCAATTTAATAATTGAAGTAATAATATATTATCTGTTTGAATTATTAAGAAAGATCACAATGAAGGCTAAGTTATGTACCCATGCTCATTAATTGAACATATCTCTAAATAAACATGGCGGTGGCTTCCATTTTGAATCTGCTTCCAACGTTGTTTTGTGCCTTTACAGCTATTCATTAATTAATTCAAATAAATTTTCCATAACTTATCTAAACATAACTATCCAATTTATTAATTAAAGTATAATGACAACATACTGCTTAACTATATGTTTCAAAACTACAAGAAAGCTAAGTTAGGTGCCCATTCATTGAACAGCTCTAAATAAACATGGCGTCAACTTCCATTTTGAATCCAACATTGTTCTGTGCCTTTACAACTATTTAGTTTAAATCTATTCGGTTTAAATAAAAATTTTACTACAGTATAACTAAACTAATCCAAACTTGATGGTTATATGATTTGAAATGTAAGATACAGTGGAAACCGGTTATTATGATCACTTTGGTAACAGTGCTTTTTGATAACAATAGCTGGCTGATAACATTAAACAGTACATAAAACAACATTAAACTGTGTTAGAACCAACTTGATTATGATAACAATAGCTGATTGATAGCATATTAGCATTATCCATGATTATAATAACCGGATTCCACTGCATTCGAAATGTCTGTAATATGATTTGCATTGTATTTTGGTGTGAAATGTCTGCATGATTTGCATTGACATCATCACATCAACTAACACAATAAGTTATACAATACATCATTCGTGAATCTAAGCAATTAAAAAGTCATAAACATCGGCGACAACATGTTAGGTCACAATAAATGACAAAATATTTGTCATTTCCATTAAAAGAAAGGCTTTTGTTTAGCTTCCATGAAATGAAGTCCTTTGATGATTCGACATTGTGTTTGATCACACTTTGACAAACACACTCACAGCACGTGATCTGCAGAGGTCATAAAAGTGGATTTTATTATACCCCATTTTTATAATGGTTTTTATTATTATTATCCCCTCCCCCCCCAGATCAAGTACATTTTTTGTGAGGGTGTTTTTTATATTTTATTATACCCGATAACATTGAACGTAAAGGTTAAGATGACATATATAAACTACTTTGACAAATGATTTCTATTACATAATTGGTCCAATTTTTTTTTTTTGCAAACGTCTTGTCAATTTTTCTTTTATGGATTAATTTTAGAACGTTATCCAATCAATTTCATTCTCACGTGATCCGATTACCTTTTTTTTTTTTTTATTGTTTGACAAAAAAAAAGTTGACCATTTTTTCGCTCTTTACATATAACCCAATTGAAAACTGACACTTCAATTGATGGGCTTTTGTCAAATAACTTATTGAACAGAAGCTCATCCTGTGTTCACGTGCACCGTTTTTGTTTTTTTTTCACATCATTATTTTACATTTAAAATTATTGTCACTTTTGATTTTATTTTTGTGAATGATAATCTTAACGATATTTATTTATTTATTTTGTCTTATCGGTTGATGGTACAAAGTTCTATATGATCAACAAGTCATTTGGTTGAAAGTGGTTCACTCACCTGTTTTAGCTGGATTCCGTTCATGACTATTTAGCAGCCATAAAAAAAACAAACAATGGGACCATGTTTAATCACTGACAATATTTTCTCTCAAACGACAAACAAATTCACAACTTTTGTGATTATGATGAAAATAACAAAAGGACTGAATTGAAAAGGTCCATTGGCAGGATGTTACCAATCAAGGCGTGAAAATTATTTTGTTCAATTTTTAGTTGAACGTTACACAACTTTTAAATAGATGCTAACTAACGACTATCCTATATAATAATTTGCTAATGCACGTCTGTCTACCTATAATAGCTCATTGGCTCAACTCGAATTCAACTAATAACTCATTGGCTCGATTCAGGAGTTGGGTGACAAATTGCGTAAATCCACTTACGTCGTTATTCCTTAAAATGCATATATTGAATTGCTTATAATTTGCATATTTTGGAGCAAGAATATGGAACGCGACTATTGTAAAACTGAAATATTTTGTGATTTCTTTCTTTTGGTCGCTTTGTAAAAAAAGGCTTAAATACATTTTTAAATTAGCCCGTAACTTGAAGCCTGCCAACTAAAGTTAACAAAAATTTTGCAAAACGTGTTCATTTTCCTTCTATAAATATACAGTTTTGGCAGGAATTTAATCTTAAATTTGAAGGTGCCAAAAGTTTTTGGCCCTTTTTCTCGAAACTGCATTTTTTGAGTTACGGCATTACACCCCCATCCGACTCCTCAATTAAAATAAACGGTTATGTCATCAACCAAACGTTGCCTGGTGCCATCGATGAGCTTTTTCACTAGTACTTGACAATTTATCAGTGATGGCTTATTTCAAATCGGTTAATTAAATCGCTTTATGAGGTGCTAGTAAATTGATGGCCAATGAAGCCATAAAATCTTAACGAACACTTTGGCCACACTGTTGAGCAATGGCAGTGTTGCAATCGTTTTGGTTGCAAGTTCAGTGTCAGGGTGAAAAACTGAGTTTAACATTCTTTATACAATATCAATAGATACTATAACAAACTGGTTAATAAACTAAAAGATTCAGGAGGTGATTCAAGCTTATGACAGATTTAAACTAAATCGATTCATGTTTATTGTATTTGTAACATCATCACATGTTTCTTTTTTATCACATATCTACAAAACAGCTGCGTGAAAAGGAGATATGCATCAATAGTCTTTTCATACAGTATGTATAAAATAAATTTTATGACTGTTTAAAACTGAATATTTCCTTTATGTATGATATTTTACATTTACTCACATACTTTAAAATGACATAAATGTAAATTTTGTATAAATGTATAATGTATATTTTTTTATCTATATATGAACTGGGATTCAGGCTTGTTGTCAATGACTGGGAAAAAATGAGATGAGTAAAATTGGTTTTGAAATTTTTCTCATTTTTCCTACTGTTTACACTCATGTTGTTATGGAAATCTAATCACCGTTAATACCATTCTCAGTTACTGTTTACAGTTATGGTAAACAATGTGGAGGTAGAAGTGCATTAGTAGTATCATTGTAGTGGAGATTAAATTGGGGTAGTTATAAACTATGAATGAGCTAATAGTACATAATTTTATTTTAAAAATTAAAAAATAATAAAATTATTTTAGTATTTGATGAATATTGTCAAATTTTATATAAAAATAAATTCATTTTTAAATTTTCTTATTAAATATGATTTGTGACACTGGTCACAAAAAAACATGATTACAATACACACAAGAAAATAAAAATAAAATTAGTGTCTATGGGTGTAGATACCAGGTTAGATTAAAAAATACATCATCGTTAAAATATTCCAGTTATTTATTACAGATATTTATTTTTTAACACTGTTTACACAAAAAAAAAACATGATTACAATACAAACAAGAAATAAAAATAAAATACAAAATTTTATATTAACGTTATTTTACATAAACTCTGCCCACCAACCCAAAGTGAAACTTTACCTAAAAGGGGTCAGTTAATATTTCTAATAAATCGCTAAATTTATAACTTGTGCATACCATATGTGTCAAACGTAAACGGGCATTCAATTTACGCGAGATTTATGACGCTGCTGATTAATGTCTATGTGCAATGACATAAATAATATGTTTGCAAGTCAAATATATGTATATATATATAACAAGATCTATACATTAATATAAAATAAAATAAATGTATATTTAATATATGTGATATACAGTATCTGCAAGTAAACTAAGTGTATTCAAACTAGATATGTGATTATGTGCATCTACTGCAGGTGCAACTACAAAACTACATATAATACATGTGACCAGTTATGTATTTAGCAATGTAAACAATTTATACTAGTCATATAATGCTATGAAATTCGAATAACGTGCAAATATCTATGAAATTAAAACTGATTTTTTGGTCGATATCAGTATAAGATAAGATAGTGTTTTTTGAAGGTTCTAGTACTCACCTCTGGTTTTTGAGTGGGGGCGGGTTGTGGTGTTAGAGAGATGAGCAACGAATAATAAAACTGAAGAAGACGGTTTTCAATTCAACGAAACGTTGGTTTTTTGCACGAGCTGTGGGTGCAGCATTGTTTCTTTCCTGTTGTTGCAGGTGAAAACGTTAGGTGTTGTTGATGTCAGCAAAAATTATGCTGAACATGATGGTCTTCTTGCTTACCCTATGGTGTCGCGTTAGAAACTGCTGTAAATGCCGCAGTTTTCTATTCTTCTTCATTCGTTTTTTTCTCTTCTTTCATTCCCTTTATCCATGAGGGGGAGACTGCTAGTGAAGTCTGTCGACGAGTGGTGGAAGTTGGGTTATTATATAGTTAACGTTACGAGATATATTATAACTATTTTTATTTAGAAAAATGAGGTTTTGTTTTTGTTATTGGTTTTTTTAAGGTTGATCCAAAACCGATTTTAAACTTTGATGACTTGAATTTTGTAAATTTTTTGAATTTTATTTGAATTTTCATAATTTTGATTGTTTTTTGTTTTTTTGTTTTTTTAAGAGTTATACAGGGTGGGCCATATTATTTGTTTGTGTGTTTATTATTATTATTATTAATGGATGTTTTTAAGGCTTATGATTTTTATTATTATTTTAGGGTTTATTATTTGTTATTTATTTATTAAGAACTTTTTAAATTTTGAGGAATTGTACAGGGTGAAGCATATTATTTTTATGTTTATTTATATATATTTTTTTATTAATGTGGATATTTATTTAGGCTTACGATTATTTTAGGGTAACTTTAGGGTTTCATTATTATTATTTTAGGGCATTTTTCAATTAATCAATTAATTATTTAAAATTGAAGCAGTTATTATAATATTAATATAATATTTAATATAGATTGAAATGTGAATAATTAAGTTTATGGTTGGTTTTATTTGTTATATTAAGTTTATTGTGTTTATTTTTTTTTTAATTTGTTTGTTTTGATTTATTTTAAATTTTATAAACAAAAATAAGATTTATATATGGTTATAAATGTTAATTTCTGTAACTTTATTAAAATATAAGGTAATTATAACATTATATAATATAATAGATAGTGTAAAAATTATTTTCAAATATTTTATTTAATTTTTTTTATCAAAATTAATAACAAATTACAAAAGCAGTGAAATACGAATAAAACTCTTCCCGTGAATTTCAAATTATGTAGAATTAGTAGTGAGGCCATTTTTTGCATCGATCGAATGACGTCATCGCTCCTCTCTTCTTTCTCTTCTCATCTTCCAATCTCTTCTGTTTCGTGGAATTTGGTTCTCATATCCCATGATTCCGTGGGCGACCGTGAGAAAAATATGGCTGTCTCTTCTGCTAATAAAGGTTTAAAGGCCTTCGTCCAAATTTCTCTGGGAAATGTGTAACACTATTTTGGGAAAGATGATGATCGTCAGGAGTTGTTTTGCGATATCCAAACTGTCTTTAAGATGGTACGTATGGCTTTAAAGCGTTTTATTTAGGATTGGACGAGCTCGCTGATTGATTTACCTGTTTGGATGGGATGCATTGGGATGAGTCAGGAGCAGTGTAATTTTGGCGAGAAATGTAAACAGTGAGATTTTCAATTTTAAACCTCAACACCTCTTGTTTTGAACGATACGATAAAAATCTATGAAATCCACGACACGATGTCGTATAGTTTGTAAGTGAATAATAGTGAAAAGTGTAACGTTTGGACGAGAATCCAAATCTTGACATCTCGTAACACTAACTAGCGTGCTTTCCCTTGTTTACTATTTGGTGATTAGGCTAATGCACGTGGATGTACAACTTTGCTCTTTGGTGCCGTAGACATCAGCAAAGTAAGTCTTGTCCAAGATATTCTAAATTTACAGCATTCTTGGAACAATTTTTTTTCCTCACTTTTGAATGCTGGTGAAGGATTAACCATCAATATGTAACTATCATCAGGTAACCAATAAAGTTCGTGCGGTTATTGTTTCAGTTGTAGGGTAATAACATATTTGAAGTTGAAAACTGCATGAAGTTTATTGATCACTTGATTAAAATTTGGTTGATGCAAGTATTAACTATTTCAACAATTTTGTTGGATAGATTTGGAACAGTCTGCATTTGTAACATACAAGGTGTTACTAAAAGGTCTAGTGAAACTTAACCACAGATGTCACACATTCAAAACAAAACAAAAAGTCCATGTAAACGTGGATCTGGAAATAACATACTCATTTGCATACCTACAGTGACAAATAGGCCTATGAAATGTTGTGACTTCTCCTATTATCTCGGAAGGGAAGCACTCAGGACCCATGTTTATATGGTCGTTTGCTTTGTTTTGATGCGTAGCATCTGTGGTTAACATTTGACTTAGATTTTTTAGGAACAGCCTGTATAGTTTAAAATGAAACATAAGAGGATTGTGATACAACATGAATCGATAATTATGAAACAAAACAAGAGGTGATTTAAAAACAAAACAAACCAATCAGCGATTATACGTCACGAGTGACGGTTGATGTATTGGTTCTCGATTTTATGTTTAGGAGAAGGATCTGTGACGATCACTATGTTCCCAGTCACTGGCGTGTATCGGAATAATGGTGGATATCAGATGACCTTTGAATGCGAGCAGCAGCAACGGTTCAATTTAAATGAGGCGGAGTTTTTGCCGCACCAGAATAGCGTGGAAATCATGTGCTCGGAAGAGATTAAAAAGCTGTGGTGCGATTTGCGAGATTCCGGCAAGTTCTCGACGGACTTGCACTTTTTGTCTCACCTTCTGAATTTGGAGAAACTGTGGCAGACTGGTTCGTTGGATGTTGTCACCAAAACGTCGGAATCGGTCGACAAGGCGTGCAACGAAGATGGCTTGCGTCATCCACTTCCACCCCCTTTACCACCCCGTTCACAACAACAACAACAGCCACATTTGAACTCGTACTACACCCGAGGTCCATCCGTCTGTCAAACATCCAATTCGCACGATTCAGGTCCCAGCGTCCATTATGATCAAAGTACAAATAGGGAAGTTGGTGATTGTCCTTCTAGTCAGGGTGTTCCACCAGCTCTTGGTAGAAACGCCGCTTTCGAATCAACCTCAGGAGAAGTTGTTGCTGATGACGTAAGATGTGACAGGCCTCAGTTTCAGTCTGGAAATGTAAGAAAATTGTTGATTTTACACATGCACTAAGTCTTTGCTTAACGTCGTTTCTGTAGCATCGTTTCGTTATAAGGTCGTTGTAAAACTTACAGTGTACAGTACTGTAGCATAGCTTACAATATGCTGTTAATGACATTGGTTTCATGTAACGTTGCAGTTTCAGGAACCTGACCACGACGTTAAGTTAGGACTTGGTGTACTGGGTGTCCCATAATTCATCATCCCATTTCTTTTTATGTTTTTAATTTTTTTTTCTACTTTCACATTATTAAAAAGCAACTCAAACATTTTTATTAACTTTGGTGTAATTTCACCAAAAAAACAAGCAAAATTTGGTTTAACTTTTATTTTTCACTTCATAAAATTGAAATGAAATGAGAGTACCTTGGTAAACATTCATTGTTGAATTTTAATTTACAAAAAAATCAAAAAAGTTTAAAATTAAAGTTGAACCAAATTTCGCTTGTTTTTTGTGAAAATAAACCAGAATATATTAAAAGCAATAAATTTTGAGTTGCTCTTTAATAATGTGAAAAAAAAAAATTTTAAAAATGAAAAATTTAAAGTTTTAATAAAAACGAATGGGATGATGAATTATGAGACACCCTGCATCTTGAAATCGATTAAATAGGCTATGCATTGCTGCAGAGTTTTTATAGTTAATGCCATAACAAATTCAGTAAGTTTTTACCAGAAATTGATGATATAACAAAAGTTTACAAATTGTATAGCTTACAATGGTGCTGTGATTATTTGCTCGCGTTGATTGCAGAGGCAGATAATCTTTGGGTAGATGAAGTTTTTGCCGCTAACAAATGACTATCTGTATATTCTCGATATAGCCTGCGAAAAATAATTGAGGAAGTTTCCTTAAAATTTTGCACTTGCAGTGGCACTTTCGGGGTTCGTTTGGTACACTCAATTTCTTGACAGTTTAAACATAATTTTAACTTCTGAATTGTATTGGCATACTCCAAACTCTGGTTGTTGAAAGAGCTTTGCACTGCTGCAAACATTTTAGGAATTAAGAGGGTGTTGGCGGATGTTATTTCAGGATGACAAAGACGAGGATGAAGGGCCTCTCGATTTGAAATCCACACCCGAGAAAGTTTGTACAAACGGAGACGTAGTACCTATGGTGAGGGTGAAAAGAGAAGACTCAGGTTTACCCGACATAAGTGTTTTTGAGGCTCCCTTTGCCAAATACAATAGCGAAAAACAAGGAGCCGTTGGTGGCTCAGGGCCTAGAGGTAAGTTCACTCTCTTTTTTCATAGGAGGTTTCTCGTAAACCCGACCCGAGTTTATAAATAGCCTGCTCGATTGTAGATCACAAGTTCGAATCTTCAGAATCAGGGAATGAGAGTTTTGTTGAAGACGTTGACTTGTACGCTGCAGAGAGCGATGTGGATAAGCACTATTCGTCACCGACGACGGTAGCCGAAGTGAGGGTGCCGACCATGGAGGAGAGCGAGGAGATAGAGCTCCGAAAACGACCGTTACGAAAAAGATTGAAGAAAATTGTCCAGGGGGATTTTCTCACCGATGCCGAGATGAAGTCGCTCCCCGAATCTAGCGACGCCATTTCGAACGACGCCAACAACAAGGATGATTCCCCCCCTGTGGCGCAGGACGTTCCGACGACGGAGGAAGTCGAGTCGTCGCAAGAAGAGAAGCAGGATTGCCTTAAGAAGTGGTGCACTCGTCGATTACCTCAGGCAGCATCGACCTACATGAAGGTGATGAGAATCGGTAGCAGGATCTCGCCCGATCGAAAGGGGACTCCGACGTCCAACACGCTGACGCTGAAAGGCGCGCGTCTGACGGGGAAGAACAACAACAACAACAAGAACCATTCGTTGAGCGAAGACGATGCTAAGAACGACCAGCTTGCAGATTTGATGTACTGCCAGGGATCGAGAGAGATCAAGTGCCCGCTATGCACCGTCGCGGCGTCGTCAAAGAAAGAGTTCATGGTCCACCTGCGGCACCACGTTAAAGGGAGCGTTTCGTCCTGCACGATCTGCAAGGTGAAAATGGAGACGAAGGAGGAGCTGCTACTCCACTTGCAGACTCACGCCGAGAAGAGTTACAAGTGCGACAAGTGCTCGGCGCGCTTCAACAACCGCCACCGCCTCAACGTGCATTTTTTCGAACACCTGACCGAAGAGGCGAAGGACGACTTCCGATGCGACGTCTGCGGCAAGCCTTGTTACAGCAAATGCTACCTGCAGCGCCACCGGCGCCGCCACACTGGCGAAAAGCCGTACATGTGCGACGTGTGCGGGAAGGTCTACTATGAGATGAGCACCCTGAACACGCACAGACGTTCTCACACGGACGAGAGATTCACGTGTGACGTCTGCGGCAACCGCTACATGCAGAAGAGCGCTCTGAACCTGCACATGAAGAGCGCCCACGAGGGCATCAAGGAGCACATGTGCGAGCGGTGCGGGAAAGCGTTTTTCGACAAGCATCACCTGCAGAAGCACATCCGCATCCACACGGGCGAGAAGCCGTACCAGTGCGATTTCTGCGGCAAGAGTTTCACGCAGAAGGTGAACCGCGACCAACATCGTCGTCTGCACACCGGGGAGCAGCCGTACCGATGCGAGTACTGTCTGCGAAGCTTTGCGCTCCGTGCGGCATACACGCAGCACCTGCGCAAGCACACAGGAGTCAAAGTGAGTGAGCTGAAGCGGGTGCAACTGGAAAAACTGCAGCAGGAGTGGTCGAGTCGAAAGAGCTCCAACGTCAAGACAATCATCAATTCCGACCAAGTCGCCTAATGTCCCCCCTCCCCCCTTCGATTTATCGCCAGCACACGCTTGCCTGGTCGATAAATCTCCTTCTTCTTCTACAGGGTGGCTTTTAATAATTCGAGATCACAAGCGCCAGGTTGTTCTGCAAAGATAAAAGCAGTATTCTTTTTTATAAAAACCAAAACGTAGGTGTTCTTGGCAATAGCAACTTTTTCTCGGGTAGACTTTATATTTTTGTTTTAAATTTTTCTCCGATGACCACGAGGCTCCGCGTCTATAGTTTTTGTTTGATTTTTGTTTTTTTACTGTATCGGGTCATTTTTCTTCTTTTTAATCACAAATGCCAGTGGTTGATGACACAAAACAAAACTTTTTCCGAAGTACCTGGAATAATCCGAAATTCTCTCGAATTGTTTAACTTGCATAACGAAAAGATGAAATGAGCAGCAATTTTGGATTTCTTTACATCAATAGAAGTTCTTCTTTCCCCCTATCTCTCTCTCTCACAAACACAAAACGCTATAAGCGTTTCTTAGCAATACGATGACGACAGATTTTCATGCCTCCCCCCCCCTCCCCCTTTTTCAAACAACAGCAAACATAGCTATTTACGTTTTACTTTTTATTATACATATAGGGAAAAGATTTAGTTTTGGAGAAATGTTTTTCATGCATCACTAGTAACTACTACAATTTTTTCATCGTCATTCAAACGAATGCTAATCAGGTGCCTCCTCATCGTTCTCAATTTTTGTTGGGAACCATCATCATGTAGCTTTCTGTCTCGTAGTTCGTGTCAAAAAATAACAAACAAAACAAAAGCACTTGGTCCGAACTTCAGTACAATAAATAATCCACAGCAGCCGACGTTAAAAAAAAAAAGGCGTTTGTACCGGTTTTGCAGACTTTGATGTTAGTTGGCGCTGGGGAGAAAATCGAGCCAATAGCACGGCTCGAATTTTTGGCGGAAGAGGAATTAACATCAAAGTCTGCAATCATTTACCTCTCTCGCTACAATTGTGAATCTCAGGGATTTTCAAAAACCTGCAGTGCAAAGTATGTATTTCCTCCTCCTCCCCCCCCCCCTTTCAATCATCCCGTATGTCAGTATAACTTATACATCCGTTTTTCCCAAAGATAAAACGATAAAATAAGAAAAGATAAACCTATTTTTCAGAAGGATATTTTATTTCATCGCCAGTACTACTACAACTACGCCATTATTGCGCCATTTTTCATATACCAACATTTGATGCATTTAACATCTTTATCAGTCGATTTGTATTTTTTGTTTTTTGTTTGTTTTTTTTGTACATGTTTTTCTTTTTAAAGAAAACAACAACAGAGCGGCCGTTTAGTTGCATATTTATTTTACAAAAGCAAAAAATGGAACATGTTTTATTTTTATTGTTTTACAGACATTTTTTGTTTCGCAAACAATGGCCTCTTCGGGTATGCGGGTATTTTCCGTTTCACTTCCGAATGCAGTTTATGCTCAGATTTTAGACACACAAAAAGATATTCAAGGCAGCAATAGATATTTGATGTGTTGTCACAAGCATTTTTTCTTATAATTCATCATGATTGCATGATTAACGGAGAAAGTGTTTTGTGTAATGAGACAATGAAAACGACTTTCATTGGAACTGGACAAAGTTTGCATCTGAGCGAGGGTTGTTTTTGTCCAGTTGTCAATGTTTACATCAATTTTTATTTTGATGGGCAAACTCAACTGAAATATATGCCGGGTATAACGAGAGTTACGAATGTCAATTACAAACAAAATATAAACTGTCATTGTCGAAAATCATCGTCGAACTTACGGCCATTATAATGTAAAAATTCTTTGCAGTTCATTGGCTCATTTTATGCTAAATATATTTACAGCAAGTTTAGGTTATTATCAGTATTACACACTTCGGTGGTGAGCGTGTTGGGTGTGAGTTGAGACATAGGGCGACATCTAGTGACAAATATCAATTCCGAAATATGTCAATACCTGTTTTTCAAAGTATGCAAATTCGATGTTATATATCAAATGATTTTTATTAATTATTATGTAAACATTTTAGGGTTGACCTATAATAATTTGAATGATATAATTATAATAGCAAGTTTGGCTATAACCCAATTAGCTCGTTTAGTTGCACCTATTTTGCAGGATATGTTGGTCACACAACAAATTTTTAAACATAATTTTCTTTTCAACAAAAATTTGTATCTCACATGAATTCGAACGATTGATTGTAAAGTACTAATCCATTCATAGGTAAATGTGAATATTGTACAGGTTTCAATGAAATACTTAATATGTTTATAAACATTCAGAGGTCGCAAATCGGTTATGTCAGTCACAATACTAACAATTATGCGGCGCCCATTTGTATTCACCAAAGTTAAAAATTTGATGTTAATTTCACTTGAAAATAATTAATTCGTTAAAAATATGATACAGGTTTGATGAGGAAATGAAACATTCTCTTGGATATTAAAAATTACCAAAAATAAAGTGACGTCCAAATGTTATGTTAGTCACCATGGAATTGCCCGTATATAAAGTGTGTTCTTAAAAAACTCATTTTTTAACGTACTTGTTTTGTTTTTAAATATGTTCAATTGGTTGTTGATGCAGTAATTATATTGACAAGTTAAAATACCCGGTTAATGCATTTCATTTGTGTATGTCGACTACAAACATTTTTATAAATGTTTGATCCAACTACCTCAATAACGGAGCCGATCTGTGTTGGCGTGAATTCAGTTTGACGGTCATTTTGACTTCAGGGAATGCTGAAAGTTTTTTATTATACCACTTTTTTCATTATACATATATATATATTTTTTTTTCTATATTTGAGATTAATCTAAAATATCCGTACTGTTCACAGCAACATTCACTTTTTTTTTGTGTGTATATATTTGATCGCAAAGGTTGAAGAACGTATTGCTAAAGAAAATAGAATTGTTGTTCATTTATTATAGACGTATTTTTCTTCTCAGTGGGAAAAACAAAACTGCATTTGTGAGTGAAGCGGTCCATAACCGCAGTGAGGTTCCGTTTTCTCTCAAAAGGTTCCGTTTAATATAAACAGTGTTCAACCCCAAACGTGTTTCAACACGCTGGAAACAAATAATAGTGCAGGGATTTTATTTTATTTTCCATTACCTCAACCATCTGGACGTACAAATGTGTGTTGTTAATTATTATTACCTCATTTATTTTTATCCAATTATATACTTGCTGCATTTTATATAAGGCCAGCCAAACGATTTTTGCAACAATTTCTGTTAATTTTTTTGGCTCAGCTTGTATATATAATATATATATATATATCCTTTGTTAGTATCATACTTGTTTTTTTGCTCCTAATTTTACATGTTATTGTGTAATCTGTATATTTGAAGAAAAAACACAGGTAGAATGATTACCCGTTGATTTTTGTTAGTACGAGGGAGTTGCGACGAAGTGGAGAGCACACTTTATTCAAAATACGTCAAAATAATGAAAAACCAAATTTTTTTTTGTGCAAACGAAAAATTTTTGAAACAATTTTTTTTTGTATATATATAAAAGGTGTGTGAAATACTATTATGCTTATTATTATAATTTCTATCGGTGTTGATTAAGTCTTGTTTAATTTTTGAAGTGTGTGCCAATCAAGTTATTAGATATCTTGTATGTTAGTTTTCTGATCGGTGGAATCTGTCATGAGTTACTTTTTCCATAGGAAGTTCGAAAATTTTAAAGCATGAAATGCAAGTTGTAAGTAATTATTAGATTTTATGAGTTTTTTATATCGAATAATGATCGATATTATTACTGTGTTGATTTTTCACGTGGCATATTTCACCGATATATATTTCTATTGAATTGAATATAATTTTGTTTTTTGCAATCGTGTATAGTATAGAAACGCCGTAGCACAAAGTGATCGCACCGACATAATTATATTCGATGCTAAATCGTATTCCCTCTGTCCCAAATTGTGGTACGGATCTATATTACTAAAATTATTGTTTCGTGTAAAACTTTCGGATTGTGGATGTTTGTAGGAAATAAGTTTTCATTGGCTTATAGTAATCTAAACATTGTGCTCGTTCTGATATGAAATTCAGTTGGCGCAACTTGCAAATTGTTTATGTTTTTGAGATAGTGACTGTTGTGTCGAATGCATTCAATTCGACATGACACCTGTTGTGACTGCAATAATGAACATATGGCTTCAGAAAATTGTGCTTCATTGAATTATATGTTACACTTGAACATTAAATCTAAATAATGAAATATTGCAGCTAGCACAACAAGAGCTCGACAACCAACTTGAGTCACAAATAAGGGCAAAGTTTGCCATGAAGGACGCTTACCTGCATCCGAATAGCCATGGTACACGTGATACAGCACAACAATACGAATTACACCAATAAACATTTAAATGTGTCTGTATGGTTCGGTTAAGTTGGAAAATCTAGCTTATTTTGCAAAAAAAAAAAAGCTACGTATGAGCAAAATGTTTACCAAAATTTGGGACAAAAAAACCAGCCATGTTTGTACCATACTTTGGGACAGAGGGAGTAATTTAAATCTTATCTCGTAACGGAATTCCATTTCGAGTTTCGTCCAAGACGATATCTCGAGCATCGTTGCCGTCACTCTTGTTTTTCGAGCGAATTGGTGTAAAGTTTGTTGACTTTGAGTCGATGAGTTGCAATTGTTTGTTATCATTACTTCACCTCAAAGGTGTAAATTTTTTTTGTCAGGAATTTTGTTAGCATATTTTTTTTATTAAGCTCATTTTTGAAATGATTCGACTATTTTGTCTTTGTGTAAAAAAACAAAACAATGATGTTGATAATTGTTGGACGATATATAATTTGTCACTAATTTTCACTGCTCTCGAAATGTAGTCCGAGGATAAAGAACGTGAAGGATTTTAATTTTTTTTTTAATAGTAATAGTTTATTAATTTGTTTGTATAGTTTATCTTCTGTTATAAGATTTTTTCTTTCTGAAATGTGTATGAAAAAAAAAATTTTTTTTTTGGAGGCTACGTACGATACGTTGTGATGTGCTGTGTGTCAGTAGAGTCGGCTGATGTTTGTATTACAATGATAATAGTTGACCCGGCATAGTTGTAAAAGTTAGGTATGTTGAGGTGCGTTTTCGAGAAGGTGTCGTCGTATGGTATACCGTAGTTTTAGTGAAGTGATCCGACACCAGTTGGCGTCGGAAGTGTCGTTTTAGTAACAGAGTTTCGCACCAGGTGGCGATTGGAACTGCGTATTGAATAATCAAGCACATCACATAGTACTGTCAACCGCCTCGATGTAGGAAAAAATGTCTCACTTGACGTTTTATATTGCGAGGTTGTATTTTTAATTACATTATTGGGTTTTTAAAACTTGCACCATTTGGAGAAAAAGTTGACAAGAGAAAAACCTTGGTTCCCATTATTTCCGTGAGTAACGTCTATCTAGCAACTTCTGCTAGCAATAATTTTATACAACGGTCATACTATGACCAAAAGAATTTTGTAATGCAAACAAATACAGTACAGTACTACAATAATCATTTTCGATTGTTTTCATGGTTTGGATTTTCAATTTGCGGTCTCTTTTTTTTTTCATTTTCGATTTTTTGAAATTTCGATTTTTTCGATTTTCAATTATTCATTTTTTCGATTTGCCATTTTGTTCAATTTTTAATGTTTTTGGATTTTTAATTTGCAATTTTTTTTCAGTTTTTGCCTTCAACTATAACGAATGTGACTGCCCCGCGTTGTCTTAAACATTAAATTTGACTGGTTGACTGCCCGGTGTTGGATTCAACGTTACAAAATCGTTGCAAAAAAACGTTACAAAATAAGTTTCATTTTTCTTCACCCTCGAATATAGACATTACTCACGTCAAAAAATAAAAACAAACCTAAATTGTAAATCGCGATCGATGAAATTCGTTTCATCGCCAGTAGGAAACACCTTTCAAATTTTAATTTCTTCTTCTTGTCTCCCGATTTGTTTTATAAAAGCGATGAATGATGCATGTTGATAATAATCGTACCAGCGACCAATATTTATAGATCATGAAACATAAAAATTTAAAAATTTCGTACATGAGGAGAACCCAATATTTATATATTAGCTTTCACGTTAGATCTACTATTGTGATATGTTTCTATACTCGTCTAAGGCCGTTGCACTCTTGAAAAAAGGTGACAAAGTGTTCTCACTAGTCCATTTTACTAATCGATGAATAACTGTTAATCCATTAGCTACATGAAATGTAGAATGTTATTATGGTAAAAAAAAAATTTTTTGTTGTCTCGGGAAGGTTTTTTTAGTTTTTATTTTTATTTTTTGTTTTTTTTTACATATTCCATTCTGTACTAAGTGCACGGGATTGTATACGTATGTGATGTGTAATATTCACTTGGAAGTTGAAACTTGTTACGTGCTGTCATGTATTGAAACAAAACAAAAAATAATGGTGGTTTGTCGTTAGACGACGATCGTTGATTGTTCGCTGTCAAGTCGGTTAATGAACGTTTGTCTTGAAAAAGTTTCTGGGAAGGCTTTTTTATTATTGTTTTCTTGGAAAGAAAAGTTAAATCTATTCGTTGATGTAGGTGTATTGAAGTAGGTTTAGTATACGAACCACCAACTGCCCTCAGCCCATGAAATTGTAATTTCATTGTTTTTGTGATTACACGATGTGGAGTATCTATCAACTGTGTTCCGTGTCTTTATTGATATTTTTCGATTTTATTTTATTTCTTAGATGATTATCGAACGTTACATCTCGAAAATGATCGTCATGTAAAATTTTACATACGATTGTCTTAAACCATACCGAACCAAGTCGAAAAGTTTCAGTTTGAGAAAACGAAAGTTTTATGTAAGGTTTGTCCATATAGTTGCATGCTATTCCGATTGGTTCATTGTGTCGTGTAAGTTTCTATAATTGGTCCAGCAATATAACTAGATCTTGTTTTAGCATTTCATTAACTTAAAATGTCAGTTAGTTCGCTATGGTTTAACACGATCCAATTGAGGTATTAACTGATGTTGAATATGCCATTGATGAAGTAATACTTGTTAATGTTGAAGCTTGGCTATCGTTTAATGCACAATTTTATTTTACAGCAACTGTTTTTCAAGCCACTAATCTTTCAGTAGCTATACAGGATAGATCAAAAAGTTCCGTATTGATTTGTTTAAATTTTTCAGGAACTTTTTGATCACCCTCGTACTGCATTCGATCCCAACTTCAGAGCATTGGAATTTTCAATTCTGATGGTTTGGTTAGAAAATAGTTACACTATACGAAACGAAATTGGACCATAGCCATGAGCAGAATTGGTAAATGTTAATGATTCTTATATTTTTTCTGGTAATTGAGGAGTTGAGTGGAAAAAAACGGCACTTGCGTCGTGTTATTCCTTAAGATGCATATATTGAATCGTTTTAGACCAGTCTATGAAGACATTGGGTTGCCTATAATTTGCACTTTCGAACTTTTTGAAGCAAGAATGTGGAATGCGACTATTATAACTGAAATTTTTTGATTTCTTTCTTTTTGTTGCTTCGTTTCATTCACTTGCAAAACAGTGGAAAGGATACTGATCTTTGGAATAATGGCGTAACTGCATTTTCAAATTGGCCCGTAACTTGAGACGTGTGTCAACTAAAGTCAACAGAATTTTTGCAAATTCCGTTCATTTTCCTTCTATAAACATACAGTTGCCAGGAATTTTTCAATTTTAAATCTGAAGGTGCCAAAAGTTTTTGCCCTTTTTTCTCAAAACTTCATTTTTTTTTCAACTACACTTTTATTCCACTCAAGTGCTCAATTAATCAAAGAGGTGGTAAGAATCATTTACATGATGACCTTAAGTTTAATTTTCAAGGTTTTATACTATGATTTGAATATTTCTTGCTTGAATACAAATTTGTATTTAAATTATGTCAGATGAACCATTTGAAAATTTGTAAAATTTCATATATGCAAACCATTTATTTAGCTGATGAAAGATAAACAACTCATAGCTCTGCCAAAGAACATGCTGAAAGTGAACACACATTTATTTGTAGTGTATTTGTTTGTTTTCCAGTTTGGAAGACTATGATTATTATAAGAATTGACAAAGGTTTGGACTACAAATGACAACGTACTATGAACCTGAAGTAAGTCGCCTGCCAATCATGGACAATCTGCTATGGTAAGAATTCAATGATTTTATCCAATAATTTTACGCTAACTTAAAACTGAACCTTCTGGGCATAGTTGAATGACAAATGTCCCAAATGTTTTTTTCCTTAACCTAACCTGCAAAATAAAGCTACAAGCAAGTACTACCGAATCTTTGATAAATGATGAGTACCAGAGACATACCGTACTCACATAACTTCTATTTGTGCAGAAACAGTTTTCTACTGTTCTAAGCAAACAATTGGGTAAACGCAAAATATCAATTGTGTCGAATCTTCTGTACAGGGTGTTCCTGAAAAGGTCTTCATGTTAAATTTTAGGCATTTCCAGACTGGTGTACAGGGGTTGGACAAAATAATGGGAACGCCATTGAAGTTATCACTAGTTAATTTATGGAGTTGGTCCTTCTTTAACGTTAATAACCGTTTGAATACTTTGAAGAATTGATTCATACAGGTCTTGGACAGTGTGTAAAGGAATTTTGACCCATTCCTCGCCGTGGTCTTGTTCCTTTTTTGACACTATGCGCCTTACCGTTCTGTTGCTGAGATTCTTCTCGCATTTGCTATTACTTTTGTTGGAACTTATCTTTTCATGATTTTCGCATGCAGTAATTACCTAAGAAACAGTTCCTCTTGAAAGATTAAACCTTTTGAGTGGTTTTTGTTACCAATAACCAGCCGGGGGTTTAATGGATACACCAGCTGATTTCATGTATTGACGTTTTGACTGGATTAAAACTACACAAAACCTCTTTGAATGCGTTACAGTAGTAGGGGACATGTATATGGGTTGTTTACTTGTTTTTGATACATAGCGTCTGTGGTTAAAATTTGACTAGACCGCGATTTAATAAAGTTTGAGTGCCAAATGACATAGCCATATGACTAATCGGTGCCCTCATAAACCAAGCACCTCAGAGCTCATTTAAGAATGATTTTGACGAAAGAACCCATACAGGGTGCCCAAAAATCCTTTACCTATCAGGAACATTGTTTATATGTACCATTCTGCAACAACATCACCAGTCAATGTAACTGAATCGACTGGGTGCAAGCGATACAACGTCATCTAATCTGGTCGGACGAACCGTGGATGATAATGATATGCTAAACATTGATCCAATGTTCATCCAACCAAATACTGTATCATGTGTGGCAGGCATAAGCATCCCAAGTTGTCAGTTATCAATAACGACAGTATTGATTTCTAAGCGCAATTAAGGATAGAGCATGATTTTTATTGTTAATTAGGTATACAATTTACATAAGTGGAAGCTAAAGCGACATGACTTTGATGAACAAATAGAAACAGGCCTACAAATTATTTAAATCCCTGTTTGTTTGTTTGTTTTAAACGAAAAAAAAAAATTGCTTCCATATTTTAAAGAGGCAAATCATACATATGTACGGAAACTTGTATGTTACAAAAGTACCGCAAAACAAAAATTAAAAATGGATCAACAGCGTTATTTCTTTGAAAAATAAAAGAATAATGTTACACAAACGGAACAAGAGTGTACTACTAATGTCCATTAGTATACAATGTTGAACAGCTTACAAACTTTTTGGGAGAAAAAACTTTTCTCTATAAAATTCAAACTTTTGATCAGGCAAAACAGTAGCATTTCAAAAGCCGGAGCCCCAACGTTGGGCGCCAAAGTTATTATTTATTACGTTTATCAAAATCAAAAGGAAATCGTTCTTTCATTTTTGTTTTTACTTCAAAAAATTTTCAGCGTAGAAGAAGCTATCACGTTTCAATACAGTAATGATCGTGGATTTTATTTTTATGTTGATGTATGTTGAATATATTGGATGTTCTTTTATTTCTTTTACAAGCATGAATAACGTAAAATTTTCTTGTCAGACAATTTTTCTAAAAAATCTTTTTTTTCTTAACACGAAAAATCGAACGAAAAGAAAATTTGTTGCGCGTAAAAGTGCGATACATTGCTTTATATTATTTTTTTTGGACAGATCGGATATAATTATACATACGTACTTTGAGAAGCCACAGTGTTTGGAAACAGCTTTAAAATTAAAACAAAAATAATATACCTGAGTAAAAGTCAAATAAAATGTAATCTTTTTCATCGCTATTTTATCTCGATGTTATATATTTTTACCATTGTTTTCACAATTTGGTTCCACATATGTCAGTGTTTATAGTGCGTTCGTCATCTGAAAAAATAGATGTCGAGCCTTGGATCCTTTTTTTTAACAACAGGTAATGGGCCCAGCACACTTCCATTGTATTTTGCCAATTGTTTTTTCACTATTTATTTGTGAAAAAACTGGTGAAAAACTGATTTTAAATATATTGTCAGTGTTTATAGTGCGCTCGCCATCTCCGAAAATAAAAAAAGACGTCGAGCCATGTGATTTTTTCTTAACAACAAGTTATGAGCCCAGTACGCTTGCATTACACGTCTTATTTTACAAATATTTTTCACAATTTGATCTCACGTACATCAACATCGGTGTTTATAGTGCATTCATCATCTCTGGGAAAAAAATAGATGTTGAGCCATGTGAAAATTTTTCAACAGGTTATGAGCCCAGGATGCTTCTATTATAATTTACCACTATGTTTTTGGTAATTTTTGCAATTTGGTGTTACATCTATCAGTGTTTATAGTGCGTTTGTCAGCTCTGAAAAAATAGATGTTGAGATATTTTTTTTTGACAACAGGTTAAGGGCCCAGAACGCTTCCTGTATCTTTCAACGTCTCAATCTGTGCATGTCGATAAAGAAATTCCTAACTCGTCAAGTTATAGTTTAATTTCTAATTAAAAATCATAGTACACGGAATGAATTAGCTCAACTTTACAAAAAGATATGAAACAAAAATACTGTACAAATGAAACATAGCGTAATTTTACGACTACAACGAGCGGCCAAAAAAACAAGATGTTGCGTTTTACAACATCTTGCACTTTTTCAACACGAAAATTTGTTTCCTTTTTATATATATATATATCTATACTGAAAAAAAAATTTAAATCTTTTA
Organism: Cryptops parisi; assembly: GCA_034695005.1. NCBI lineage: Eukaryota > Metazoa > Arthropoda > Chilopoda > Scolopendromorpha > Cryptopidae > Cryptops > Cryptops parisi. The sequence goes on from JAQIWH010000126.1 coordinate 57,717, forward strand.
AAATGATTAATTTTTTTCATGATTTATAACATATATACCATGTTGTTTTGTACGCAACTGTCAAATAAGGTCGTAAAATTGCAACATTAGCAGTGTCACATGAATCACGAACAATACATTATAATTTAGCCATAACGTTCAATGTTATTATTCTTTTTTAGCAAAAATATGAACACAAATGTGATTAATCGTTACATCGAGGCACCGATATTTAATAATTCACATATAAACACTGTTTTTTTGTTTTTATAATTACGTGCAATCTCATTCGTCACTAATACATTGCGCTCCATTTTTTGACGAGCGTGCAAAATTGATCACCCCGTACGAAACAATTTATTTTGTTTTTTAAACCTAGCTACCTAAAAGTTACTCAAGTTTTTTTCAAGCCAGTGTTTTGTTTCTTTATCTTGTAAGGCCAACGCTATATAAAATCCATTTTTATATATCATAGCTATAAAACAAACAAAAACAACAACTGACTAGCATTATAATTATTATTAATTAGTTAATTAATAATATAATTAATAAATAGAGTATTTTTTATCAGCGTATCACATTTTTTTTTTGTAGTCTTACAAATAAATAAATGTTTTATACAACATTCTTCTTCTGCATAAAATGGCACATCTAGTTCACTTAGAATCTGACAGTTTCGTTTGATTAAAATTGAACGTATGTTTAGGGTGAAAATATCCATGGTTTAAAAATAAAATATTTATAAATATTTAACATTTTAAATTTTAATTTAGTGTCCAATCTCTTTTCTAATTGAAAAAATAAGTTAGAACTAGTGGTGAGCCCGTGCTATAGCACGGGAACGGTGTTATGGTGAATAGCACGATAAAAAAACTTAATAGTTACCTGATGGGCGGGGCTCAAGCGTTTATCACTTTCACACACATATGTGGGCTATTCTTATTAAGATTTGTAACCATGATTAAACTAATCGATGATTTAACAAAAAATATTTCTCTTGATTTTGCGTTATGCGCAAATACGTGTTATATGTGCGGACGTGTGTTATGTTCAATTCTCGATCAACAATGACTAAGTATTCACACTATGTTGATGAATGATCAAAATTTTGCAATCCCATGGTAATAATTACCAAGTATAAATACACTATGATCAAGTATAATGTTATACTGTGACCAAGTATAAAGTTATACTATTATGGGATAATAATTCGTTATATGTCAAATCGCTTTGCATATCTCTTTACACGAGTTTCCATTTTGTATCAAGATTCAATTCAAAATCAAAATGTAGTATTTTTTATCATAGTTATGTCATTTTCAGGGGAAATGAAATAGGTTTAGAAATTTTTTGTGACCATTTTTTTATATATAAATTTTATATATATAAAATTTTAAATATAGTTTTTTTATATAATTTAAAATAAACCATGGTTGCATTGACCCTAAAACAATGTTATTGTCAGTTTCCAAACAAAGCTTTTTTTTGGGGTATTTTTTGTCTTTTTTAGTTTTTGTACAGAAGCGATGAGTTTAGTGTACCAACAAAGAAGCAGTCTATGGAAACACGTAGTACTGATAAGTCTTTTTTTAAAAATATATATAATAAGAAAATGGTAAATAAATAAATACGATCATAAGGGAACGAGTCAACTTCCAAGTTCCCGAATACTTTGAAGAAAAACCCCCAAAAAAACGAACAAACCAACGACGTTTCTTTCGGCAAATAGATTTGCATGAGACATTCACAAGGCTTGTTAATTAATACATAGGAAAACGATAAATAAATAAAATAAAATTAACCATTCTAAAAAATTTCTATAGAACCAGTTTTAGCTAACTTGTTGCTTCCAAAACGAAAAACGTGATGAACCAGCATCAACGATCTCACACCGGACTCTGTACCGATTTACGGCGAGATAATTTGGACCTAGAAATAGACACAGAAAAAAATATATTTGACAATACATCGTATACAGGGTGAGGGAAAAGTATAGTCACAGCTAAATATCGCGAAAACAGTTTGTGGTATGAAAATTCTGTTCGAACTATTGTAATGTAACGTTGCTAGATATCCCAAGCCGTTGCAATAGTACAATCAGAATTTTCATACTACTAATGGTTTTCGCAATATTTATTATCTCTGACCAGACTTTTGTCTTACCCTGCATAAATAATATATTTTAAATACGATATTGGAATATTAAATTATATTATACAAATAATAATGTACCTAATTTGACCCGCGAGTAGCGGATTAATCGCATAGAGCCACTCGTGAACTTCCTTATCGGCTAGCGTCTGCAGCAAAAATCCACGATGCTTTGTTACTACGGAGAATGTGTTAGGAACCTGAAATAAGAAAAATGACAATTAATAATACTGGTCTATGATACAAGTTTAGACTATGTCACATTAAGATGTATGATATAGTTGTGCAAGATTTTTGTGTTATAATTACACGACATCAAATTACCAACATTTGGACTGTTCCTAAAAGCTCGTCAAATTTTAATCACATGTTAACGCATCTAAACAAAGCAAAAAAATCCATGTAAACATGGGTCCGGAAATGCTGAGATGATAGTGGTCAGGTAATTTTTACAGGCATATTATTTCATAACTAGTAGAAGATAAGCCCGTCATAATGACGGGCAGCTAGCAGCACAAATCATTTAAGTACGGAAGGGTTCAATGGATATACTTGCTGCAAATTTGCCAGTTAATGGGAAATTAATCAGAAAATGTTAATCAGTTAATCAGAAAATGCCAGTTAAGCCTTTGTTAAGGCAAACATAGCGTTTTACAACAATTCTTCCGCTCGCGCAGCGCTCGCGTTGCTCGCGTTACAGCGATGGTAGAGCAGATGGTAGCACAGATAACGAAGTTGAGCAAGCGGCCACCACTAACTTACTGGTGGCGCTGGCGCATAGGAGACAGAGAGAGTGACATTTCAAGCGTTTTATTAGTTAGGAGGATTGGTGTAGGTATGCATTCCGGACCCATGTTTATATGAACTTTTTTCTTTGTTTTGATCTGTAGTTAACTTTTGACCTTTTAAGAACACCCTGTATATAAGTGATCAGTTAATTTATGTATGTCGGTTTTACATATGTCAAGGACCATCTGCATATGTAAAAATGCAGTATACTGTAAATGGCTGTTACAACAGTTGTGATAATTGAAAGGTCCGGTGTAAAAGGGTGTTAAATAAAAATTTTACAATTTTTGACGAAATCTTGTTTAAAGATCCGAACTTGCCTCGTTGTCTATGGGCTACTTCATACTTTTTGCACTAACATTGTTGTTTTGCTCAAAACTATTCGTTAGGGAGATTGAATTGTATGAAAACAACAACAACTAACACATTCAAAAAATGCATCTAGGACAAAAAATGTTACTTAACACCCTTTTGCACCAGGCCCTTCAATTATTAATTAGTATAAGCGAGATGATTGTGTTAGTAGAAAATGTTACCCGTTATGTCGTTAGTAGGATTTGGGATATGTTGATGAACGAAAATACCAACAGCAACATATAAGACTTGTTAAAAGTATTGTGTAATGCTAAAATAATAACTTTTCTATCAAGTGTATCAGTAATTACAAATAACGGCAATTATATGTGATAGTGATAGTTCGGTATTTTCGTTGTTCTTAAAGGAAAGTGGGGGGGAGGGGTGCCTGCATTTTTTTCCAGCATTGTTATACATTACCTGAGGTATTGACGAACGAGACTTTTTCCAAAATGACCTCGACCTCTGTTTTTTTGAATTTGTCGATAAAAATGAAGTAAAACTGAACTAAAAAAGTGCAACGTATCAAACAGAAAAATAAAATAAAATCAACGAAACGGAAAAACAATAACAAAACCACAAAAAAAAATAATTTATCAAAAAACCGAAAGTTCAAGCAAAAGCAAACGATTCAAAAAATAAAATTAATAAGTTTTAAAAAATGTCTAAACTGAATTTAAATAAAAAAGTAAGATAAAATAAACAAAGCAAGCAGTATGTTTGTGATTTGTAAAAATATCTTTTGACTTCCAACGTGTCTGTAATGTGCACTTACTTCCATTGTCAATGTATCTTGGATATTTGAGTAACACATCGATAGTTTTTGTATTGAGATCAAATACTACGTTGATAAAAATGCGTTACCTTAAGCATAGCCTGTTGATCTTCGCTGTATTCAACTTGCGCTGTTGCCAGATTGATGAGTCCTCGTTCCACTGGATCTTTTTCCTCTTTGTAAATGTAAACGTATGGGCGTCGAACGACCTAGATTTATGCACAAAGAATGTAAGGTCGATGTCAAGTTTATGTGATGTGACGGCGAGAGTTTAGAAAACAATTGAGGAGTTGGGTGGAATAACAGCGTAACTCAAAATCGTTTAGTTTTGAGAAAAGGGGTGAAAACTTCTGGCATCTTCAAATTTAAGATTAAACAAAACTGTCAACTGTGTATGTTTATAGAAGGAAAATGAACAGATTTTGCAAAAAAAACTTGTTAATTTTATCTGACGGACCTCAAGTTGCGGGATAATTTAAAAATGCATTTACGCCATTTTCCAATGATGTGTCTTTTCCATTGTTTTGAAAGGGAAATGAGCAAGTGAAACAACCAAGAAGTGAAGCGACAAAAAGAAAGAAATCACAAAAAATTTCAGATTTACAATAGTCGCGTTCCATATTCTTGCTCCAAAAAGTCGAAAGTGCAAATTATAGGCAACCCAATGTCTTTATGCTATAGACTGGTTTAAAACAATTCAATATATGCATTTTAAGGAATAATAACGTAAGTGGATTTACGTCGTTTTTCCAACCAACTCCTCAATTTGACATATACCTATGATACATATGATTTGTAGTGATCATGGTTCTAATTCATATGCAGTGCATTGTAACTTACACTATGTAAATATCAAACATTATTAAGCATTTTTGGTACATTAGCCTTATATAATCAAGCTACAGATTTAAATAGATTTTTTAATACAAAGCAAATATAGAAAGATTTTTGCTTGGGATTTGAACCAAGGACTCGTTGTTTACATGAAAACGTTCTAACCTGTGTTTTTTTCATCCTTTTTAATCCTTGTTTGAAATTGCAATTTTGTGGTTTTGTATTACCAGTTTGGGATTGAGAAGTGCGCAATAGTTTAAGAGATAGTTTGTGTTATGGATGAAAATCGTATTTTGTTCATTGTCGATAAAGATTGTTGAGATATCTATTGTCAGTGTTGATAGATATCGGCCAAGCCAGCACTATTTTAGGGTTGGGTGTTTTCACATTCAATTTCCTGTTTATCGAAGTCTGGTTGTTTTTTTCCTGAGAAAGTCGTACATTTTACGATGCTGAATTTTTTCTATGAAATGGTATCAGTTCCTTATCTCAACTTAAAATACATCAATGTTTGGATTAATGTTTAAGCCACCCACTAAATTTATAGGGGTGTTTGATAAATGTATTGAAATGATTTTCATGAACAAAAATGCCCCCAGTAAGTACTTACTGCAATCGTACATTCCAATTTGAATATTGCTTCATGTTAGAATTGTTTTGTTTTTTTAATTTCTGATAATTCTAATGACAATCATCACTGTGAAGCTTATCAGTAATTGTAAATTGAAACTCGGCAGAGTATGAATTTCAAACCAGTCACCAATAATTCCTCCTCGGCGGTCTTGTCGAAGCTTCAAATTGTTTTTACCAATTCACCGATTGATTTTTCAGAGAGTGAAAATTCATAATCAGTTAAGTATTGGGATTTTTATTTTTTTTACATGCTGAATGTTAGTTAACAGGATTTTTGTAAGTTACATAAAATTTGGTTTGGAATGTTTGTATGATCTTATTTAATATATAACATAAAACTGTGTTATGTAATATGAACAAAGGCAACTGTAACAAATTAAGTATTTTGTGTAGATCTCGGATAACCATTAAGTGAATTCAAATATGGATGACTGGTTGTGCATTTTTCATCCTTATTTATCTGGTGGTTAGAATAAGCAATTTCAAAACAGATATATTGGATAATTATCACGTGTCAGAAAGTTATGTGCCATTATACAACACTATTTCCACTGTAACTTGGATTTCAAGATTTGCCGAACTTAATGGGGGTATGACACGATCGTTTTTACCACGATGTTTGCACTGCGATTTATCTGCAACTCGGACGTCATGAAAAACTAGTTATATCCTTACATCTTTTGGGTACAATGGCTGCCGCATCTTTTACGTTACACATTACGCTCAGTATAGAAGGTGACCCACAAAAGTATTTTAAAAATATGGACTTAGTGGAAACGGATATATTGCCCAAACATGAAACTCGACGACGGAGATTTGAAATGAAGATGTAGCCTAGGGAAGGGATTATGTTGTATTCGACATGGTTGGCATTAACACATTGCAATTTACGATGTGCGGAACCCGATTTATGTATTTTGAGTAGCGGTAGCGTGATCACGGAGGATAAAAGGTGGCTTGATTATTATTGAAAAACACATCTGCCGGACCATGTGATCGAACTACTTCGTGGTTGGCTAGCTCCGAAGCAACTAGTTCAAATTCTGTGGTCCATCAGCAACTTTCTGCAACTCAAAACGTTGATGCCGAGAAAAGCCACAAATGATGTCGCTAGTGGTGAGTTGCTAAGAATTCGTTCAATTTGCAGTAAAGTCGATCAAGTCGTACCCCTACATTAATTTTACAAATAAATACATGCAAGTTTTGGTGTGGCAAATGGAGCGATTTATGGGCAACTGCGACATCATCTTGTCCGACCAATGAAAACTGGTTGACAAGAAGCCAACATCACAGTTGTCCACAAATTGCTTCTCTTGTCACACCAAAAATTGCATGTCTCAGGAGGCATGTATGTATTAACTTGCAATTTATACAACATAATGCTGACAAAATTTTGTTTGGACCTAATTATCTATTCATACTTTCACGCTAGATACAGGATACAGTGCAATCCAGTTATTATGATCATGGATAATGTAATCAATTGGGTATTGTTATCATGATCAGCCATTCCCAAGACACTGATTAGTGTATTTTTATCCATTGCTTACTGTTATCAGTCGGCCATTGTCATCATAAAGTACTAGTCCCAAAGTGATCACAATAACCAGATTCCACTGTAATACAGCATTTCTAATGTAACTGGTGTGATTCATATACCCATTAAAAATGTTAAGTTACCCATTAATCTGTTAACTAAGGTTTTATCTGTCACCCGATGTCGTCCTATGTCTCTACTCACACCCAACAACTCACACACCAGTGAATAAATAACGTCTAAAGTTAGATGCTCTGAGCTGTTGATTGACGCAAAGCCTTTATTTTTGTAATGCCAATAATTATGCATTTTTTATTTTAATACATTTAATAGATTGATATCAATATATCATTATACAGTACTGTACTACAACTGTAAACCAAAAATACTATGGTTTTCAGTCCCGGTGTAATGAACGCTTTTATCTCTAATCGCATCATCTGATAGCACGCCTCATTTGTTGCTGAGAGAAAACACATGCGTAATATAAAAACAAGGCCATGTGAGACAAAGAAATAAAGATAATTTGCAGTTTTAAGTGTACGGCTATTACGGGAAGCAATTAGATAGGTGAATAAACTAAATATAATTTGTTTGATTTTTATAAAAATATTATTCATATCACCTGTACCTTTTCCAACTGACATAACTCGGACTATGCTTTGAGATATGTCGTCGTACTTTTTAATATTAAAGGTCTATCAGGGTAGGGGGATAACGTTTTTGATTATGTACGTTTATTTGAATTACATATGTTTATCCGGATTAACTTCTTTTTTTTTTTTTGCATAATTCTAAAAACATTAGTTTATTATAGCGTGTCAAATTTGAAAAGGTTGAAAATAATGAAATTGCAACTTTTTTTTTTGCTTTTTATTTTTATATATATATATATATATATATACATTTTATTTCATGGGAAAGTTGTAACCTGTATTATGTTAGAAAATTGATTGCTATTAACTACAGAAAATAAAAATTGAGGTTATTATTGTACACTTCAATTTGTTACCTGTGAATTTGCTACAGCGATAAGTTTTTGATGAGCATCATCGAGAACGTTTCAGCACTTTTCGATGTTAAGCTGATTAGAGAAAGAAATTTCATTTTTCATTCATTGTCGTTATGCGACGTGCAGGGTGTTCCTAAAAGGTCTAGTCATGTAGTTCTAATAGTTAAACTTCAACCTCGGATGTTACGCAATCGAAAACAAGCAAAAAGTGCATATAAACATGGGTCCGGAAATGCATAATCAGCTCTATGTTATCTCGGTAGGGAAGCATTTCCGGACCCATGTTTATATGGAATTTTTGCTTTGTTTTGATGCATTCCATCTTCTGTGTTTTAAAATTTGACTAGATTTTTTAGGAACACTCTTTAAATTCCTGAAATTTGACTATTGGTGTTTCAAAAATTGACTTCAAGAACCGTCCAACAATCGATTTTGATCGATTTGTCTGAAAACTTGATCAAGTTTAAAAATCCATTCATCCATCAAATCCACTGTAACATCCATTGATTAAATCGAGATAACCAAAGTATTCTCTCTCTTTCAAAATATGATTTACATTTCATGTAAAACTTTCCAATAATTGACAGTTTTAGACAGTTTTAGAATTTCTTTATAATCTACGCAACTCACATACATTTTGAATTGTAGTCAAGCTACTGTGATGTGAACCATAAATTTGGGACAAAAACCCAGCGAAATGCAAACCCTATTTTGGGACAGGGGGAGTACAATATTAGAAAAGTATAAAAGGATTTTAAGCTCGAGGATGATGATTGCAAATTTTGATAAAACAGATAAAAACGAATCAAATGACGAGACTAAAAATTGCCAAAGAATTTGTAATTCGCATCTTGTGATCCATCATTGGGATGATTTAATTATTGCCATTATTTTTTGTTGTATAATTTTTCATATTGCACATTAAAATACCATTAGTCATTTCAAAATCGAATTTTAAAAATTCTTTCGAACATTTAAATATTAATGCACTGCATGTTTGTTTTGTTTTGTTTTGGTGTTTGTTTTTGTAAGTTCGTTAGCTAGGTGTAGAATATCTTTTTAGTACCATAGTGTTTCATTTATTCCAAGTAACCTTTTTAACTTCAGCATGGTGTGAGAAATTGAAGGTTTCGGATAATTGGAGGTTTTGAGAAATTGAAGGTTTTGTAGTTAATTGGATGTTCAGTTCTTTCTTTACATAAAAAATTTAATTCCGAGATACGTACATACGTTGTATGATAGAAAACATGAATATAACTATACCATTGCAAAACACATAAATTGTTAAAAAGCAAAATTTTTATTTTGCTTTTTCACACGCAGACATGTGCGATTTCGGTAAGATGTTACCAAATTGTTTCAGTCAGATGCTCGTTATAGGAGAGAAAATTTCGCTATTATGCGATTTTGTGCAGTAGTGCACAAGTTACTTTATTGGATTGTCTGCTGCAGTTTTATCACTTTTTTGGGAATTTCGATATATACGAGTTTTTGATTTATGGATGTGTTTGCAGAAAGTAGCCCAAATCAAATCCTCTTGTATTTCAAATCACAATAAAAAATAATTTCTTGGTAATTCTGAATTAAAAAGTGTATGAAAATAGTTTTTTGTTTTTTCGGTTTTATACATTTTTGCTTGTTTTTGTTTTGTTTTTGTTTTTGCTCTGAGTGCTAACAGATTTGCGTCAACTATGCTAATCAGCTTCCAAGTTCCTTAACCCGTGAAAACTTATCACACGATACACCTTACAGATCAATATTTGTGTTATTGTGTTATGTTCTAAAAATAATTCATAAATTAAAATTTAAAAAAAAAATCAACATTGTAAAACTGCCGCGTCATATTTGCATGGTTATAAAAACAAAACAAAATCAACAAAACTAAATGACAGTTCTCTTTCACGAATTCTGCAAATGGAACTGCTAAAAATCTATATTTGAAATAGCCGTATAACCAGCAAAAAATTGTTGTTTTCAAAAATAACTCTAGTAGGGTATACATAAATTTTCAAATACGAAAATAAAATAGATTTAAAATGCAATGGCATACTTACTACTAGGGAAAAGTCCCGTCAGATGGATTCCTACTATGCTTGTGCACAAGTGTAGTTCCTATATGTATATACAGAACATTTAAGTTGACATTTACTCCCTGTGAATAGAAGAATGGAAAGAAGAGAGGGAGGAAAAAAACAAGCATTTCCACCCTAGGGTAGAGGCTACAAACAGCAGTCAATTTTCACTTGTACTGCATAGTTTTGTTGTTGTTACATGCCAGTTGGTAGACAAACACGAGTATTCGGTGCTGAGCGTGTGTGTGTGTTCAGCGCATTATAAATACGCTGGTGCAAAGGTAATACACGTTTCAATGTGGTCTGCTGGATGAAATACTTAAAACATTCCATCTTCAAGTCGTGTGTTTATCCGACGGAAGGTGATGTAGTTTTAACAGTCATGCACGATTATGCACTATTTATTTGTTGCATGTAGTATAAACTTGCACAAAAAAAAGTATTGTCGTATCATTGATTTGTGTACATAGTGAAAGATAGACCACGAGTGTTTGACGATTTTTTCCTAGTGTTGAAAATCGCATTATTTACTATTTTATTGACTATATAGTAATTGTACATTTAAAAAAAGTTATGTTTTATAATTATAATACTTTTATAATTATAATACTATATTAATGTTCAAGTAAATTGGAAATTGTTTTTTTAACTAGCGCCCGTGCTTCTGCACGGGTTGACCTCTAGTACTCTATAATCATTGATTTGCACCAAGTACAGTGGAAGGTGGACCACAAGTCATTATTTGACAATTTTTCTCTAGTGTTGATGTTGTTAGTGATTTTTTTATGCTCGATTTATTATGTTCTATATACAAAAGTGAACGCTTAAAATGGGTTATTATAAGTATTGTATTATAATTGGTATTTTTGCAGATTTTTCTAGTTTTGACAATATTGTTAGCAAATTTTTTATGTTTGATTTACTGTTTTCGGTATAGCTCACTTGCCATCATGTACATAGTGGAAGGCGGGACCACAAGTGTTTGACGTTTTTTCCGGTGTTGAAAATTGTACTATTCACAATTTATTTGCTATATAATAGTTGTATGCTTAGAAATGTGTGTTATAAAGTGTTGTTGTCGTATCATTGATTTGCACTAAGTACTGTAGTACATGGTGGAAGATTAATCACAAATAATTATTTCGACAATTTTTTTCTAGTGTTGATATTATTAGTAACTTTTTCATGTTTGATTTACTATTTATTCATATAAGAGAGTGTACGTTCAAAAAACAAATTTGGTCATTATTAGTATTGTCTTATTGGTATTTTGATGATTTTTCTGGTGTTGACAATATTGTCAGTAATTTTGTGTGCTTGATTTAATATTTTCCATATAGTATACTTCAAATTGTGTTTACACAATAGAAGTTGGAGCACAAGTGTTTGACGATTTTTCTAGTGTTCAAAATTGCACGATTCACTATTTATATGCTATATAGTAATTGTACACTACGTTAAACTACGTTATTATACTTATTGTCTTATTGATTTTCACTAAGTAGATGGTGGGTCACAAATCATTATTTGACAATTTTTTTAGCGTTGATATTGTTAAAGATTTTTATGCTTAAGTATTTTTTATATAGAAGAGTTGTATGCTCAAAATACAACTGGCAATTATAAGTATCGTCTTAAAATTTGTATTTTGACGATTTTTCTAGTGTTGACAATACAGCAGTGCTAGAATTTTTGATGTCCACCAGTGTTTGACGATTGATGAAAATTGCACGATTCACTATTCATGTGCTATATAATAATTGGTACACTTTTAAAAGTGTGTTGTTATAAGTCGTGTTTAATGGTGTGGTGTTGTCGTATCGTTGATTTTGCATTAAGTACTTGGTGGAAGGTGGATTGCAAACGATTATTTGACAATTTTCCCAGTGTTGATGATGTTAGTGATTTTTTTATGCTTGATTTACTATTTTCTATTTGGTAGAGCTTACATTATGCATGAGTTACTGTTTTCATATCTATATATAATATAATTATATATATAGTTGAACATACATTTGCAACTTTATATATTTGACGATTTTTCTAATGTTGATGATATTGTAAGTTAAATTTTTTTTTTTTACGGGTGATGTACTATTTCTATATATTAGTAGATTTTTGCACTTGCAAAAATTGTTTATTACAAGTACCGTCTTATGATTGATTTGCGCTACTTAGATGAGTGGACGTCAGTCGATATTTGTCTCGTTTTTCTAGTGTTGACAATATTAGTGAGTTTTGGTTTTAGTTTCATTAATCAATATGGTAATTAATTCTTTTTACATGTCGTTTGTAGATGAATAGTTTGAAAAGTTATTGTACATGTTTTGAATGCTGCACACAGGTGTTAATGTTTACAAAGTGCAATGTGGAATAGTAAATAAAAATATTTTATTTTATTTTATAATAATTTTAAAGTTGAAATGATAGGATTAATGCATAATTTTGCGCTGCGTTAGTCATATCATAACACTTATGTAAATGGCCATGGATGTTATCGTTAACATTGTTCGACTGATTAAATAACAGTCCGTAAAATAAGCAATTAAATTTATTGTTTAATTTGTTGTTTTTTTATATATATATATATAATTTTTTTTTTTTTTTATGATTATCATCTTTACTTTTGTGTTTTTATTTTATTGAAGCTGAAAGTTTAGCTTTTTGTTCAGTAATGATTTCAATTGGCTGCATTTTCATATCTGATAAAAAATTAATTTAAAAAATAATAATAATAAACGGAAATGAAAATATTGTCAACTTTTTTTTTCTTCTAGTTTCGTTTTTTTCCATCATTAACATCATGAATGACATTTAGCAAAGTTTGTGTTGAAAGTCAAACTTGATTTCTATGTTAATGGTTTCTTCGGTGTTCGTATTTTGGTTTACTGTGTTTTAATTTTATCCCACAAGATGACTAATTGGAATTTGTTTTTAATTTTGAATATTTATAGTCAGCGATGATGGTGTTGAAAAGCCTTCGAAGAAAGATCTTCTGATTGGGAAGCGTAAAGATAAGAAAGATAAAGGATACGTGGCCTTTGAAGGTGAGAGTTCGGGCGAAGAAATGGATCCGGAGCAAAGGTATTTGGATGCAATGGTCAATTCGATTAGCTCGTTATGATGTTTGAAACGGATATCTTAATATTTTTATTGCGTTTTTAATTTTATTATTATTCTTTTTTTTTGGTGGAATGTAGCGGTATGAAAAAGAAGAGCAAATCGGCGTTCAAATTTTCCAAGAAAGACAAAACCAAAGAAAAGTCGAAAGATAAAGAAATCAAAGATGAGGAGAAGAAAGAGAAGAAGAAAGACAAAGACAGCAAAGTGAAACTAAAGAAGGAGAAGAAGAAATCGAAAGTTCCCGACGAAGAAGTCGACAAACCGTCTGGTAAATAAAATTTTGTCATTATATTATTATTATTATGTATACGACCCATTATTTTTGCCACCTGTCCTGTTTTCACCCTGACGGTTTGGGTTTCTTGTTGCATCACCTTGTGTTTATTTGTTACTGGCAATGTTTAGAATCCAGACATTTCATAGAATGCCAAACCTGGTTTAAGCAGTGTAAGAAATTAGCATTGAACAAAAATTAGCATTGAACAAATTAGTTATTGAACAAAAATTTAGGTTAGTTTTAAATTTAAGCTTATTTTTATATTTTAAACTAGCTGTACCCTGCCACGCGTTGCTGTGTCGGGGTGTTATATACCTGTCACACCTCTTACAGGTG